>CACKRE030002233.1:398302-412293 GCA_902602495.3 Ectocarpus sp. CCAP 1310/34 | reverse complement strand
ACCTGCATGAGGCTGCCACAAGCCACGGCCAGGCCCAAGTCGGGACGGCCGTCCTAGAACGAGATTAGGTCTGATGACCTCGAAAGTAGTGTCCTCTGTATGTAATTCGACCAAGCGGAGTCGATTGCCGTGGAGAACGAGGCTTGAGTCGGCGATGTTTGGGGTGAAACAGGATGCGCCGCATCGTTTATCTTGAAAAATGTGGGGAGATTTTCTTTTTTTTTTCTTTTTCTTAATATGACACAACGAGTCCATCTCTATCATAGAAAAGAGTCAGAGACAGATTAACAATGGAATCATAGCGTCAGAGAAAACTACCTGTGTGTCTACGATTTCCCAAACAGCATATAGGGACATCTCCCCTGTGGGTAACAGGCTCAACAAATCAGTTTGGTAGCTGTCTTGTGTGTCTCATATATGTTATGTTGGGAAGGTGCAGACGAAAGGTGTTGGGCTGGTTGGGTACTGTTGGTTTTTTTTTTTCGTTTTTTTTTTCGTTCGGTTGGTCTCGCCGAAACGCTTTTAGAACCGGTCTCTGTTTTTCATACCGACGAACACTCGTTCTAGGACGCCATTCTCCAGCATTTACCGGAAGGCGCCACGGCCATCCTAGAACGAGATTAGGTCTGATGACCTCGAGAGTGGTGTCCTCTGTATGTAATTCGACCAAGCGGAGTCGATTGCTGTGGAGAACGAGGCTTGGGTCGGCGATGTNCGAACACTCGTTCTAGGACGCCATTCTCCAGCATTTACCGGAAGGCGCCACGGCCATCCTAGAACGAGATTAGGTCTGATGACCTCGAGAGTGGTGTCCTCTGTATGTAATTCGACCAAGCGGAGTCGATTGCTGTGGAGAACGAGGCTTGGGTCGGCGATGTTTAGGCCTTTGCTCCATCGGCCGTTTTGTTTGTATGACGGAGAATAAGAAGGTGAAAATACTTCGAATTAGTATGGAGAAAAAGTTTGTGTATCTAAATCGAAAATAAAACGGCCGATGGAGCAAAGGCCTAGCGATGTTTGGGGTGAAATAGGATGCGCCGCGTCGTTTATCTTGAAAAATATGGGGAGATTTTTTTTTTTTTCATTTTTCTTTTCGTTCGGTTGGTCTCGCCGAAACGTTTCTAGAACCGGTCTCTGTTTTTCATACCGACGAACACTCGTTCTAGGACGCCTTTCTCCGGCATTTACCGGAAGGTGCCCTGCGTGTGCAAAGCAGGGGTAGTAGACTATACCTCGTGTGCGTTTAATCCTTCCCGCGCCCCCCCCGCCTTGAATACGGGATCAAGGGGAAAATCTGGAGAGTGCTGAAGAAGATGACAGAGTGTACGAAAAGCGCGGTCATGTTAGAGGGAGAACTCTGTCTATAGATGGAAGTAGGAGATCGAGGAGATTGCAGTAGTGGACCAGTACACATACCTCGGAGTAGAGATGCAAAAGACTGCTCGTGGANAAACAACTGTCCAAATACGGGATCAAGGGGAAAATGTGGAGAGTGCTGAAGAAGATGACAGAGTGTACGAAAAGCGCGGTCATGTTAGAGGGAGAACTCTGTCTATAGATGGAAGTAGGAGATCGAGGAGATTGCAGTAGTGGACCAGTACACATACCTCGGAGTAGAGATGCAAAAGACTGCTCGTGGAATGCACACATGTCCAAGGTAGCGGAAAAGGGCAAAGCAGGAGCAGGGAAGCTGCACCCAATACTCGCAAACCGGCACCTCGATACACGCATCAAATTGACGGTTTTGAAGAGCGTAATCGTACCGCCGCTAGAGTACGCCGGAGAAGTATGGGAAGGAAATAAGAAGGTAGTGAAAGAACTCGAGGCGGCGCAGATGAAAGCAGCGAAAACCATCCTAGGATGCTCCAGGCGCACAAGTAATGCAGCCGTGAGGGCAGAATTGGGGATCCAATCCCTACGGTCGGGAAGAGACGCGAGGAAGCTGACATGAAAGTATCGCATGTGCGGGATGGGAGAGGAGAGGTTGCCGAGAATTGTATGGGAGGCGAAGTGGGCAAACAAAAAGAGGGGTAGACAACCCACGGAATGGGTCAAGGTTGTAGAGGACGTATGGAAGGGGCTCGACATCGACGAAGATGAAACGCTGGAAACGGAGGGTCTAAAGGGGTTCAAGGAGAAGACATCTGTCGCTTGTGCCGAGAGGGAAGAACTGAATCTAAGGAAAGAATCCAAGGATAAGGAGGGTCTAGAAGTGTACGGAATGTTGAAGGAAGGAATAGGGTTCAAGGACTACCTACATGGACCAATGGATGCAGGAACAAAGCTTAAGGTCAAATTCAGGACCGGGGACATGGGCCTTCGAGAACGTCGAAGAAGGCATAGGACGGTAGTCGACGAACACGACGAGTTCAAATGTGATTGCGGCTTCGAATGCGAAGACCGTGTTCATGTAGTCGCGGAATGTCCGTTGTACAAGAAGGAGAGGGAAGTGTACGTGACTGAGCTGGGAAAAATACAAGGTACGTGCAGAGAGATGTTTGAGGCATGCAATAGAGAGGAAAGGACGGTAGCTGTACGGCGGCATAGGAGGTGGGTTGAAAAGGCGGGAAGGGATATCGTTAGGATAGACAGACTAGGGAAGACATTTTTGAGCCACTTTTGGCAAAGTAGAAAGGAACGATTGGCCATCGGTGATCGGTCCTGTGGGAACAATGCTCTGTCCTCTCGAGGACGCGTGGTCAATGGTCTAACCGCTACGGTATGCAAAACATAAGAGTACGCCCCCCCCCTCCTCCCCCCCTTTCCCCTCCCACACCCACACATAGTTTGAGGCATTGCATAGTCAGGAGAATACGGTAGTTGTACTGGGGCATTGGAAGTGGACTGAAAAGGCGGGAAGTGATGTCGTTAGGATACATAGTCTACAGTAGGGAGAGACATCTTAAAGCCACCTTTGGTGCAGTAGGAAGGGACGATTGGCCATCATCGGTGATCGATCCTGTGCGAACAATGCTCCATCCTCTCGATCACTCGTGGTCAAAAGTAAAACCGCTGAGGCGTGCAAAACATAAGAAGAGTACGCCCCCCTCCCCATA
Source organism: Ectocarpus sp. CCAP 1310/34 (assembly GCA_902602495.3). Taxonomy (NCBI): domain Eukaryota; class Phaeophyceae; order Ectocarpales; family Ectocarpaceae; genus Ectocarpus; species Ectocarpus sp. CCAP 1310/34. Next base: position 409,237 of record CACKRE030002233.1, on the reverse strand, counting down.
CACACATTCACACAAAGTTAACGGCCCAGACCGCCGATGAAAATCTTGAGTTTGAAACGGGATCGATTTTGGGACCCCGTCGTCCCCCTCAACTTGCCCGACGGACACAGCTGGTGAAGCCTATCTGCTATGTTGAAAGCCTCACTTGCACCACCCGTCCTGTTTCGAGAGCTCGAGGACTACGTGCCAACAATACTAGTGGTTTACTTTGAGGTGGGCGTATTGACCACATTTTCGCCCTGGGGTCGCAGTCGGTACGCCGCCAACATTCTTGTTCATCGATGAAAGCAAGAAAGCGAATGCCAGCCCGTTGCTGAAGGGTAAAAAATGTTTACGAATCAACTTATTTCCTCGGGGAATGATCTCGGGGGAGCTCCGGGAACGTAGTTTGGCGCCAGCAAGGAATAACGAGCACACCAACAAACCCGCGTGCTGTTCGGCGTGTGTGCGTGCGTGCGGCTGTTGATACGTATCTACATACCTACGAAGATGTCGGTCCTGTTTCGTTAGCGCATCAGGGGAAAAACAGCCAAAAACCGCAGAGGTTTCATTCGGTGTCATTCAAATTTGCCTTACATGGATGGCATACATTCGCCTCCGTGGCATATTCGCTGCGCTGGAGTGCGCCGTTTTCTCAGGGGGACCAGAGGAAGGCCTGCCCCCTTGTTGCGTGTTTACACTGTCTCTTCGTTCTTTCCAGCTTGATACTGTTGCTTAAGCTTCCGTGCCAACCAAAACAGAGTGACGTACCTTTCCCGATGTTCCTTCACGACAAAAGAACAATTCCCCAAGTCTCAAATTCCCCTCTCCATGTATACGAAGTTATTGCAGTAATAGCTGCTCACCATGTATGCCTGGTGAGAGGGTACCACGAGCCCGAATACACGAACGACCGGCCAACTTTTCTTTTTCAGTCAACGAAGTCCATCTTGAAACTACAACACAACCAAATGTATTTATTTGTGTAATTTTCACAGAATGCACATGAAACAAACAGGTACAGCAGTAGTCTATTGCTCAAGAAAACAAGGTCAATTCGACAAACGGCACACGAGATACGGCAAGAGTTGATTTGACTGCCCTGTCTACTCGTCGTCGTCGTCGTCGTCGTCGTCCTCCTCCTCCTCCTCCTCCTCTTCCTCCTCCTCCTCCTCCTCTTCTCCCTCCTCCTCCTCTTCTTCCTCCTCCCCCTCGCCGACTTCAATCTCGACGTCGATATCGACATCAATCTCTGCTCCTTCCTCATCTTCCTCCGCTTCCTCCTCCTCCTCCGAACCGGATCCGCCCATCATGGCCTTTCCGCCGAACTGGAGACCGCCTTTCTTCTTCGTCATCTTCACCTTGTAGTAGTCGCTGCAACGAACAGAAAAAAGCGTCGCACAGGGGGTTAGGCAGGTGTGATGGGTGCATATGGCCCAATGCCTTCAACTTTATTGTACACAATCGTCGTGGTCTTACGTAAACGCTGTGCCGTATAACGAGAGCACGGGCAAGGGCGTCGAAAACACAAAACATTATTCGGTTTGCCTCATTTCACCGTTTCTGAGGAAACGCTGTCGTAACGAAGGGGGGGCAGACGCCGTACATCCGAGCCAGCTAGCTGCGGTCTTAACAACCGCGACAGAACGGACACAACCATCCGCGCCCTCTCCCTTCAGCCTCATCGCTTACCCTGCGCCGACCAAGCCGAGGCCGGAGTTGATGCCCTTGTTCAAGCCTTTCACGAAAGCTGTGCCGGCCATGTCTCCGATCGACGACGGCTCTTCCTCCTTCTTCGGCTTCTTCGGCTTCTTAATCTTGGGCACCTTCAGGTCGCCTTCGGTGAAGCCCCCCACGTTGGTGAAGCTGCCCCCGTTCAGGCCGACGTATCTGCGGGCACACAGCCACAGAACAGAAAAAATAAACAGTTACCAATCAAGTTGTGTGGCAGTGTTCAACTTGAGCTTGGAACTGATCTTCATCTCGTCTGTGCTCTCTACACCACCTTGCAAAAGACAGAGAGAATCTCTTAGAGGACCAGCACGGTTGCCCGAGGCAAGCTGCTGCAATGCCAATGTTCAAGTTGAGCTTGGAAACTGCTCGGCATGCTTCCTACCGAATCGTATACAGACGAAACGAGATTCTCCTTCTTCAGGAGGGGAGGTGCCGCTGAAGGTGAACGAAACAAAACACACGCCCGAGAGAGAGCCGTGATTCAATTTTGTTCGGAATAACTATGACGGGTGTTGTTTGGGCACACCTCACAAGACAGTAATGACGCCGCCGCCGCCGCCGCCGCCGCCGCCGACACTTTGTTAATCGTACGGCGGCAACATGCTATTGCCCGCGGGTGTTTTGAAATTTCAACGGCGCAACGGGGACGACGCGCATTTACATTCATTTATCCAAATACTGGTCTCTTCCTAAACGCCTGCCCTCTTCTCTTGGGCTTGTGTTGAAATTTCGCGCAGCACGTGCGGTTGAGGCCAGCCGTCACTGGCTCTAGGTTGTGTTCTACGCAAGCTTGCAGGCAGAACGGAGGCACTGTTGAGTGAGTTGAGCCTGTCAGTTTCTGTTCGTTTCGTTCAGCGAGGGGAATGACAGACAGACAACAGTCTTGAGCGCGGAGGAAGGAAGACATGTACCGCGCGCTTACCCTTGAGGCCTCGGCTTTACGACCGGGCGCGTGGTCATGCGCTTCATCATGAAGTCCAGACCTTTGCCCAGCCTCGTCATCACCGGCGATCCCCCGGCCGCGGCCCCCGGCATGGCCATCATCGGCATGCGGGCGCCAGGTTGTTGACCTGTGAATGAAATAATACAAAGAAAAAAAAACTGTGAAGCAACACAACGAAACAAAAACGTCGGGACATCATCAAATATTGAAAGAGCTTATTCTATAACCGACGGGCATTGTGGCGCATTTGTTGTTAGTCCTGAACGATCGCTACCTCACAACAAGCAGCCCCTATTTCGACCACCGGCTGTCTCTGCCGGCAGGGCATATCGATCTTTATTTGTCGAAAGGAATCGCCCATCAGCTTGTCTGTTCGAGCTGTGACGGAGGGAGAAAGAGAGGTCAAAAGCACGCAATGCGTCATAGCAGGCTTTTCCCACAAAAAAACGAAGTCCTCGTCGGAAAATACACCACGCGGGGATGCACGTGCATAGACCGTTGACTTCTCCCAAGACGAGACGAGGAACAACGCAAAACAGTTTCCCCCACTATTCAGTCTCCAATTATTGGAGACCGCGAGCCATCCCCCCCCGACACGAGATGGTACAGGGAGTCGTCTTAGGTCTCAACAAAGTACCCTACGGGATAACACATCTCCAACAAAGCCGGTTAACGATAAGCTGGGGGGGGCCGGCGGAGTTGAAGGGAGCAAACAAACTTGTACCATTTCTGCCTACATACCTCGCTGTTGTCCCTGCATCATAGCTTGCTGCTGCGCCATCATGGCTTGCTGGATCTGGGGAGGGAGTTGGGTCCCGGGAGGCATGCCGAACATGGTGGGGTCGAAAGCGGCCGGCGCTGGTGCTGGTGCTGTCGCTGATGCAGGCACCGCCGCCGGCTGTTGTGCATCCGACGCCTCGGTACTGGGAGGGGAAGCGGGATGAATCGACCGAGTTTTAGGAATCGACCACGAGCTCTTGGTCGGACGAACGCACTTCTTCATCACATGTGGATGATGTTTAATGTAGGGATGTGGTGAAAAGTCGTCTTCAACGGCTTAAAATACGACGACAGCCGCGTCAACAACGGCAGAAAAATACGCACGAGAAATTACCACGATAACGAAAAAAGTACTTTCACAACAACTCTCGCTTTACTGCCCTTGTTCCTGTAGGTCAACACTGGTTCCGCTGATTTCTGATTGGCCGAAATTCCTTGGAAAGTGGGTGAAAGATATTTCTTCAGTAACTTTCCGTATTTTTCCTGTTGGTCAACATTGGTGCTTTGCTTGTTGTGGTTGTTATTGTCTTCACACGAGAAACTGTTCCGGTCTCTGCTCAGTACCGCCTACCCAACTGATGCAGACCCCTTCCGTGGCCACAGACCAACCACCCAACAATGGAACACACTTCTAGAGAAGCACCAAATACTGAGAAGGGGAATAAATATGGGCCCAGGAAAACAATCGAAACGCCACTACAGCTGCATTGTATACACACTTGTTTCCGACGAACGCACGCCGAGGCGGCAGGGGGGGAGGGGCGCCATTCTTCACGTCGCCAGCCCTCTCCCGCTGGCGTGCCTTGGGCCCTGAGGCCGCTGCTGCTGCGGCCTCTCTGGGGGCGTTGTTGTTGGCCTGGGCGAGCACCGGGCGGTCCCAAGAGGTGCTCTTGTCTGCGTGGTTGAGGTAGAAAGTCTTGCCGTCGGGAGCGGTGGCCTCGCTCCACCCTGGGTTGTGGGTTCGTTTCAGAACGTCAGAGAAACATGTGAAGAGACCGGGAGAAGGACACCATCGACATGAGACTGAGCTTCGACGTGTGCTCCTTTTTTTTGTGCTGGTAGTGTCGACGATGGGAAGTTTGCCGCCAGGAACAAGAAAGACGCCTGTTATATCACGCCTGAACCGGAAACGGCTAAATGAGTGTATGCCGATGTCGTGAGGACAGGAGTTGGTGGGAGCGCGATTCTTGCCGTTGTGCCCCCACCGCTCGATCCTTGTCGTAAAACTGGTTCGCGAATAGTTGTGTCGTACGACAGGTGCCGGCAAGCTCGCAAGGGGAGACATCAGGGCTCGGCTCGTCAAGGTTGTGCGCGCTAATACGCCATATACACTCTCGCGTCGTTACAGTAGGAGCTGGTACCTTGAGGTGTAAAATGTACTGTCACGCGATTGCTGGAAGCGCACGTAAGCTATACCCTTCTCTCCTTCCCCCTTCCGTATTTGCCTCTCTCCCTTTTCGCCTTCCCCACCGGTCCATCAATCGGTTGCATCATTTTCATTGCCAAAAAAAGAAGCAATCTAACAAACAAAACCAAAGACGAACGGTCAAAGTTGCGGCGGAATGAGAGGATTGCACTAGACTATATCGGATGGAGGGGGTGGTGATGAAGCGTTCGGGCAGGTAGGGCCGGCACACTGAAACACGTCGTTGGTTTGACAAGTATGTTGCTTACCAGGGGCAAGAGGCTGCTGCGTCTCGGCGCTGCCGCTAGCCTGCGCAGGCGACTTCTTCTCCCCTCCCCGTCCCCCGCCCTTGTCCATGCCACCAGTATCCCCGCCATTGGGTCCTTCGACAACCACGGGCCTGTCCCACGTGGTCGTCTTGTCGTTCTTGTTGCGGTAGTATACTTCCCCGGTCTTGGTGTAGGCCTTGCTCCAGCCTGCGGGACGACAGGGTAGGATCCATCCCGTATCGCACGCCACGGCGAGGGGGAAACGGACATCAACTCACCACCTCCCCAGAAGCCAGAGAGTGTTCCGCGGAACCGAACACTACGAGGCACTTGTTTCGCGGCGACTACAAACATCGCGGCAAGACAAGTGCCGACGACACGCCAACCAACGCGTTGTCGTTGTCTGTGGTAGAACATGGTCGTGGTGTACGGGACGGGCAGGTCTCGGAGGGACGCCCAATGAAAATGGATATTAGTCCTGTAAAATATGTCTTGTAGGGTGCTTGAGACAGCATTCTTGGCCTGTTTGGCCCCGGGTCCCACAATACTTGAAGAAGCAGACAAAACGCCATCGACAAGGTTTCACGACGTGTTCCCCTGTCGCTCTCTCTCGTCCCCCATTTACCCATAACATTCACGCCACAGAAAAATGGCAATTTACAAAAGTATCAACACACGAACAAGTTCTCGGTGATCCGACAAAGGGTCGAATTTCATACGAGGGGGCAGTGAGGTAGTCTTCCGGTGGGTAAAATCGGCACACGGTGATTTCGTCGTTGATTTATCAAGTAGCTTACCAGGGGGAAGAGGCTGCTCTTTCTCGGCGCTGCCGCTAGTCTGTGCAGGCGGCTTCGTCTCCCCTCCCCGTCCCCTGCTCTTGTTCTTGCCACCAGCATCCGCGCCATTGGGCTCCTCGACAAGGACGGGCCTGTCCCAGGTGGTGGTTTTGTCGTACTTATTGCGGTAGTAGACTTCCCCTGTCTTGGTGTAGGCCTTGCTCCAGCCTGCGGGACGACAGGGTAGGACCCATCCGTATCGCACGCCACGTGAGAGGGAAACGGAAAATCAACCCATAAACTCTCAGAAACCGGAGAGCATTCCTAGGAACCGAACACGATGAAGCACCTGTTTGCGACTACTAACGTCGCAGCAAGACAGGTGCAGATGACACCCCCAACAAAACGCTTTGACGTTGTCCATAGGACACGGTCGTGGTGCGAGGGACTGGGAAGCTTCGCGCTCCACGATAAAATGGATAAAGTTTACGTTTGTCCTATGGCAGACTACTTGGACGGTGCTTCAAACAGCGTTTTCGGTTCCCGCTGTTTGGCCCCGGACAACACAATACTTGAAGCGGATAATACTACATCGATAGGGTTTCATGACGTTCTCTGTTGCCTTTCTCTTGTCCCTCAACTTTCCATTAAAGGTACACGCCACAGAAAAGCGACAATCAACACACACAATTGACACAAGGACAAGTTCTCGGTGACCCGAAAGAGGGTCGCATTTCATCGGGGGAATGCTTAGTGTTCGGGTAGGTAAAATCGGCACACGGTGGTTTCGTCGTTGATTGACCAGGCACTGGATTCGTTGCTTACCAGGGGGAAGATGCTGTTCCTTCTTGGCGCTGCCGCTAGTCTGTGCAGGCGGCTTCGTCTCCCCTCCCCGTACCCTGCTCTTGTCCATGCCACCAGCATCCGCGCCATTCGGCTCTTCGACAAGCACTGGCCTGTCCCAGGTGGTGCTTTTGTCGTGCTTGTTGTGGTAGTAGATTTCCCCTGTCTTGGTATAGGCCTTGCTCCAGCCTGCAGGGTGGCGGGATGGGTTATCGCACGCCACGCAAGAGGGAAACGGACATCAACTCATCACCTCCCCAGAAACCGGAGAGCATTCGTAGGAACCGCCTGTGTGCGACTACTAACGTCGCAGCAAGACAGGTGCAGATAACACCCCCAACAAAACGCTTTGACGTTGTCCTCGAGAGGACATGGTCGTGGTGCGAGGGAGGGGGAAGCTTCGCACCCCATGAGAAAATGGGTACTGTTTGTCCTGTGCCAGAGTACTTGGAGGGTGCTTCAAACAGCGTTTTCGGTTCCCGCTGTTTGGCCCCGGAAAGCACAGTACTTGAAGAAGCGGTTAAAACACATCGACAGGGTTTCACGTGCTCTGCTGCCTTTCTCTTGTCTCTCACCTTTTCATGAAAGGTGCACGCCACAGGAAAGCAACAATCCACAAACCAAATCAACACACGAACAAGTCCTCGGTGATCCGACAGAGGGTCGAATTTCATACGACAGAATACTGAGGAGGTGTTCGGGTAGGTAGAATCGGCACACAGCAGTTCCGTCGTTGATCGACCACGCATGGACTCATAGCTTACCAGGGGGAAGAGGCTGCTCCTTCTCGGCGCTGCCGCTAGTCTGCGCAAGCCACTTCTTCTCCCTTCCCCGTACCCTGCTCTTGTCCATGCCACCAGCATCCACGCCATTCGGCTCCTCGACAAGCACTGGCCTGTCACCGGCGGTGGTTTTGTCGTGCTTGTTGCGGTGGTAGCCTTCCCCCGTCTTAGTGTAGGCCTTGCTCCCGCCTGCGGGGTGACAGGGTAGGAACCATCCCGTATTGCAAGCCACGCGAGAGAGAAAACGGAAATCAACCCATCAATTCTGCAGAACCGGGGAGCAGTCCTCGGGACCGAAACATGTTTTTCACCTCGTCCCATTTCCGAGAGCCCTAACCGCGTGTCATCTACCCCGCAAAACATCCACAAACCCACCGCTTGGTTCTCGCGTCACCCTTTGACGGTGCTACGTTCAGTGTACTACCACAGCAGGGGGCCAGCAAACCACCCATGAACCATGTGGTGTGAACCATCACCAACATGCAACTACTGCGCCCTCCCCCTACTTTTCAACTCTTGTTGCCGTTTCTGTCGCACCATGGTGGAGGGGCGAGGTTTGTGCCCCGTCGTCGACGTTGGTCATGCTTGTGGAGGGTCGGGTCTTAGACCGATTGCGCCTATCCCTATCCCTGTTCCTGCCGACGCCGTCGGCGCTCCCCCTGCTGCTGCTGCCGACCGAACCGTGGTTGGGACCCTCGGCGGAACTCGGCGGGTCCCAGGTGTTTAGGTTCTGTCTTTCGTTGCGGTAGTAGAGTCTGCCCGTCTTGGTGTACGCCCGCCTCCAACCTGTGCCGGAGAATCGACCGACGACGCGCGAAGGCAACGTTGGCGGAACAAACATTAAAACAAGCCCCTTTTCACGTGTTGGTGTTCAGAGAGAGACAGGCTAGGGAGTGAGTGAGGAGCCGAATGGAAGGAGCTGGTGGACTTTTTTCATCGATTGCACAAGCAAAGTTCGGTGATCGACCTTGTCGTGCGTCGTGTGTGCCCGCGCGCGTGTGTGTCTAACCCCGTTCTCGTTGAGCGACCTTGGTTCGCATAATTACTGGCTACAATTACAGCAGGGGAAAAGGATGGTTTCACGCGTCATCCAATGTGCTTGGGTCTTGTTGTGGTCAAACTTCAGCACAAACACACGCAGGGAGGCGCCAAATTCCAACACAGCTGATCATATTCATATGAAGACAAAAAAAAACGTCTTTCCCACGATGGAAATTATTGTCGCTTGACTGCACACGGATGGTCCATCGCTACAAGTCACCATTCTTTCACCTGCCCAACACAGAAACTTGTTTTGGGTTGTTCAACAGGGCTCTGGGTTGTGTCTTTTGCTGATCTTGCATGCTACTGATCCTTTTGCGCCACCATCGCTCCCGGTCGAAATTTGCAAGAACTTCACGAACAACTTCTTGCTATTGTGAGCGCGAGCGGCAACGTTCCCTTGTCCCACCGTCCAGATTTACCGAAAGCACACCCACAATAATCTTGCATTGTTGAGCGCGCGGCGGCAAGTCTCACCGTCAGGGAGGGTTGAGGCCACTGCCCTCTCACCCTCACTCTTATCCTTCGCGTGGCTGCGGTTACTCTTGGTGACGCTGTCGCTCTTGGTGGTGTTGCTGCTGCCGTTTCTGCTGGTGCTGCCTCCGCGGCGTGAGGACGAGGATAACTCCTTCCTCCCGTCACGAATCCCCCGGCCACTGTCGACGGTGTTGTCGTTACCTTCGTCCTCGTTCTTGCGGCTGCCGCGGCCGCCGTCGCTCCCGCTGCATTCGTAAACGTCCGAGCTGCGGCTGGTCCTCCTCCTTCTGCTGCTGCAGCTGGCATCCGCGTCCCGGTCCCTGCCTCCGCTGCTGCAGCTGGCGGTGGAGGAATTGCTGCTGCGTGTCGACGGCCGCTGGCCTAAGAAGAAAAAGGAACGGCGTGTACCGACAACGACAGTTGCGGCCTCGCTTGGTACCGACCTGCTCGCTCACGGGTCACGGATCATTTGCCTCTGTCGTCGCCTTTCCGAAAATTCCACTTTGCTTGCCAATTGCCAACGCTCATCAGGAACAACACTTCCACAGGGCGCGTGATGCGCTCCACTCACTCTTCGAAGGCTCCCACCCTCACGGCCCCCCAGGAAAACAGAAACACCGACACAAAGACCGGGACGTGTGCACAGGCACATATTTCCGCGGCAGATGCAAGGGTGGGCAGTACCTACAACTGTCGACCACGCGAGGTGCTTTCAACAGCGCCGCAGCGGGAAGCACGATGTGTCTTTTCTTTGTGTGAGACCAAAGATCGAAATGACGTGAGATGGCAACAACAAAGACCAACGAAACAAGGTTTCGTGTCATGGAAAAGGCCAGAGGGTGGTGTGGACAAAAGGCACGCAGTCCATTTTTCGCCGCTTACCGTCAGGGACATCCTCGCGCTGCGCGCGGCTGGTCGAGGAGCTCTTCCTGCCGCGCCTGTCCACCGATCCCGCGGGCCTTCCCGCTGGGGCCGCGCTTGGCTCCACGCTGTTGCGGCTGAGGGCATCGTTGCTGCCCGAGGACGGTCGCGCTTGCTGCGACTGCTGTTGTTGTCTTTGTTTCGTGTCGAAGCCGCCCTCTGGCTCGCGGCAGGAAGAAGAGGCCTCCCTAGCGGGCCCGTCCACCTTTGTCACGTACCTCTCCACGGGCACCGCGCTTGGCTCCACCACCACGCTGTGGCCGTTGGAACGGCCGCGGGTGCTTGGCTTTGGCTGCTTCGGTTTCTCCCATTGCGTTTCCTACGAGAGAGAGAGGGGGAGGGCGAGAGAAAGAGAGAGAGAGAGAGAGAGAAAGTGAGTGAGTGGCGGTAATGCGAGTGTTGCCTTAGTTAGCATCGGCGGATCAAACAGACAATTGCCTCCCCCCCCGCACCATCAGCCCCCCAATCTAGATTTCAGTGGGTTGGCGCTGTTGGCAAAGCGCTGTAAAACACGTCACCCCAAATATAGCCCCCATAGTATGCGCTACCAAAGACGCGTGACGCATGGATGCGTGGAGTGAGGATTGCTTACGGAAACCTCACAGGTTGAGTGATGTAGGAGATTGCCGCACACATAGACGGGTTGCGTGGGGATAGCTGCTGGAACCCCACGGGTTAAGTGATGTTGGAGTGCCGGACACATAGACGCGTTGAATGAGGATAGACACATATTGAACCTCACAGGCGGTTGTTTGTATTGGAGATTGCGAGACACCTAGACGTGTTGAGTGAGGATAGCTGCATACTGAAACCTCACAGATGCATTGGTTTTTGCCAGACACATAGACGCGCTGAGTGGGGATAGCTGCATATTGAAACCTCACAGATGGATTGGTTTTTGAGTTTGCCAGACACATAGACGCTCTGAGTGGGGATAGCTACATACTGAAACCTCACAGATGGATTGGTTCTTGAGGTTGCCAGA
>CACKRE030002233.1:313276-367761 GCA_902602495.3 Ectocarpus sp. CCAP 1310/34 | reverse complement strand
CGTCATCAGAAAGGTAGACGGGCACTATGTACACGGCCCTAGGTTTGCTAGAGGGAGCTGTACTGTCTCAGTAACCTGGTTTTGCCATCAACGAAGGAGGGGACAGGTGGTGACGAGCTGATTGGGCTGGTTGACCCTTCGGCCCAAGAATTTTTAGACCAAGAACCCTAAGTGCAACGAGAGTGAGAGCGAGGAACCGACTGGGATGGACAGCAACGAGAGCGTGTACGAAGCGGAGCGGGTCGAGTTTGGTCGTGCTAGGACTGGCCACAGCGGCACCGGAGCAGCGGCACCAGAGCAGCGGCACCAGAGCAGCGGCACCAGAGCAGCGGAACCGGAGCATGCGGACGGCATCGAACCATGGCGCACAGACAAACATCTCTTGTGTAGTCAATCATTTTTCCGTTTTTTTTCCTGAATAATACTGGTTTTGGGTGTGTGTGATGACGTTACTGGTTTGTAGAGAGACGCGACAGACATGGCGCGGATAACCCGGGTGCTTTTACCGTATTCTACACAAGATACCACACCCCGGTGATAACATTTTGGGCTTCAAAAATATTATCACCGGGTGTGGTATTGTGGGGGGGGTGTGGTATCTTGTGTACCCCGGTGGTAAAGCCTAGCTCGCAGGAGCTCCTCAGGGGGTGTGATAAACCAGGGGGTGTGGTAGCACATGCGACCACCCACAGGGAGGGTTTGGGAGTGGGATAAAAAAGGGGGTGTGATAAAATGGGGTGTGATAACACGTCGGAACACCCAAAGAGTGTGTTCGGGTGTGTGATAAACAGGGGGTGTGCCGCTTGCGTAGAAGTCTGCTCGGGTTGAAAGAACGAGGTGATCTGTGGCGCCTGTGCTGCTGCGGTCGAAGCAGTCGTGGGAGAAGCAGATGTACTTGCGGCGGCATTCTGCTCTTCCCGCACGTTCATGTTCTCTGAGGTCTCCATGTCTCCCCCCGTACGGTACAAGCTGTGCGTGTGTGATGCTGTTTCACCCCCGGTGATAGAGACAGGGAATGTATGCGGCGTAACCTGTGTTATCACCGGGGTGTGGTATCTTGTGTACCCCCGGTGATAAATCATGGTCTGAAAAATACACCCAAAATTACCACCGGGGTGTGGTATTGTGGGGGGTGTGTGGTATCTTATGAGGGTGTGGTATCTTGTGTAGAATACGGTAAGTGTGTACCTGCATCGTGGAAGACCCCTTCAACGTGGAACGATTCCTAGTCAGTGTCGATGTTTACACTGCTGTGCCTAACACAGATGATCTGGATAGATTCGGGTGATTGTCAATTGCAATGATGGCTTTGGTTGGGTGTTCTTCATCGTATGTCCACGGACTCATTCTGACAGCACTTCAGACAGCAGCTGCATGCCCCGAGCTTGTGTACCATGCACCATGGTGTTATTATTGTACAGAGAGCACTTCAGACAGCAGTACGCTGTAGTAGACGAATATTCACTTTGGTCAAATGCGGGACAAGGGGGGTGATGGCGCTGCTGTTGTCGATTTGTAGTGTGTGGGCGTGTAGTTCAGTTGTGAGCACGCACGTGCTGCAGGGATTGCAGGTGTACCTCCTCGGGCTTGCGTACCCTTTTCTTCCTAATAGTGTGTGTGTTCTTTAGATCTTCTGATGGCTCTAGAATATTTGTGACCACGGACCGAGTCTTTGCTAGATCTTGGGATTAGCAACTGACACGAGTTTAATGTGAAGAAAACAACAAACAACAGCAACAGGCGTCGCGCCAAGGGCATGGGGTTTCCATGGCGTGTGTAAAGTGTTGGGGGCCAGAACCGTCCTATTTATCACAGACTAATCTAGCGTCACACGTGGGGGTATTATTAGTAGTTACGGGGATCCTGCGGTTCTACTGGCTTCGTTCCCTTAGCGCTCCCCCGCGTCGAATCGCAGTCGCATGGCTCGCTGCGCGACTTGAATCGCCGCACGTTACATGCCTACCAGCCTCGCCGCTTGATTACCCCCTACAGTATCCAACCACTGCAGTTGTAGACCATGTACATGCGACCTTCGGTTGGTAGTAGTCTAGGTACTGAGACGCTTGTAGACTGGATATGGCTGCCTTTTGTAAATGATGATCATTGGCTTGTTCACTAGTCTACACACAATCTCTCTTGTCGGTTGTGCTGGTGTACCTCCCGACCGCGTTGTGTTTTTAATTCACACTCACTGGTTGGCACCATCGCTGCCGCTACCGAAGTTTGTACGCCATTTGCTGACACCAAGGCATTTTTTCGCTCAATAGTTCACAGGAAGACTACAACAGCAGTACTGCTGTAGGCATGGAAGGCTTGAGGTATTCCTGGTCATAGACTAGACTACCCATGCAAAGGTATTATTATAGTACTGTAGTTCACAAGCTCTTTCTTTGTTTTCGTCACTTCGCCATGAAATCCTTGCTCGATCAGTTGGCTGCCGCCGCATTCAATATCATTAGTCTATACAAAAAGACGCCAGAAACATGATGGCCAAATGATTGTTGTGTCAACACATACAGCAGTACTTGCAGATTACTCTCGAACTAACGCGCCGAAAGTTAACGGACCGTGCAGCAAAACAAGCGCCACTCGTTATGCAAAACTGCTCCGTACCCCCGTGTTTACACCTCTAGGGACCAAGAACTCCTTGCTGGATCAGTTAATTGCCGCCGCATTCAATTAAGACTTGAGGCCAATACGCTGTTCCCTTGACCCCAAAGCGTAGGGACAGACATTGCAATAGCTCAATTGACTTTCAGCCATCTACATTTCAAGCCCCTCTCTAGGTGTCAATCCGAAGTAGTAACACGTCGATAAACCGCTCCGAGATCGTACGACAACTTCGAGACCCCCCTCTCCCCCATGATGGTGGTCGTAGGTTGTGTAATGCGGGGTCGAGAACCCTCACTCCGCGGAAAGGGGGTGATCGCACCACGTTGTGTTCAATTGGTCAAGCATCTCCTGGCTTTGTAGGGATGCGAGGTCAATGGTCTAACGACTGCGGCATGCACGACTATGAGTANCCCCCCCCCCCCCCCCCTCCCCCTCCAAATTGTGTTTTTTTGCTCTTGCTCCAAGATCGCACGACAACTTCAAAACCCCCCACCCAAAACAAGTATTTACGGTACGATCTTTTGTGGTCACGCGACCCCTTCAAATAGCTTGTTGCAGAATTGCCTGTATCAGAACGCTTTGTTGCCGTATTTCGCTAGCTCGAAGGTGTCCTCCCTGCCCAGCTCCCTAAGCTTCTTCGTTGCCTTGTTCGCGAAGGTCTCGAACTCCTTGTTAGTATAGGTTTCCTGTGGATCCCAACCTACCATGGACATGACCTGAGGTTTGGCGGAACGTCGGCGTTCAACGGTAGCAAAAGTGTAGCAAAGAACATAATGTCGAATGAGGCTTGTGATTCTCTTTTTGAGTGGTCCCAAACCGGCTCACGATTGAGCGCCATTCGCAGCACATGGAGATGTCCCTGCATACGACTTCGAGTACGACATATGTATTGCAAGAAGCTCGCCGTCGATATCACGGTTGAACAACTGAATGCAGGACACATCGCAACGCATCGGATGTGTCGCAAGTGTACCCTAGTTGAAAGCATACTGTCATCGACAAGAACGTTCACTTCAATCATCACGGCTTCACGATATGCAACAGAAAAACGTGCGTTTAGACTGCACTGGTGGCTGAGCATGTAGCATGTTTCGAACAGAAAACTCCCACCTCGTCAACAGATGGCTCCACGGTGTCGTGGGAGCTGAGCTTCGCCGCCTCGATTGCGGCTATTTCTCGACGAATCTGCATGTATGTGCATAAACGTGGCGTTACATAGGGGATAATGACCCCAAATCAAGACGCCAAATCAAGCCGAGAAGGTACTTTCTGGGTGGTAGCGCTCCTCATAATGCGCAAAGCTGCTACAAGAATCCTTCACACATCGGACTGCGAAAAAAAAAAAAGGCTCCATCACCGCTATTTTGGGTTGCCGGTCGTGCATGCGGCAGGAAAAAGGCTTGATTTGCCTGACGCTTGTGTCTGGCTGCTTTGTTCATATACCTTCGGGTCGTCTGGGGAAGGAAAGGAAGTGCCTCTCGTTCGATAGTACACGTTGTAACCTCTGCCTCGCGAGTCAACCTTCATGATCATTGATTTTCTTTCTTTTCGTGTTGTTCCCCAAACAACAACTGCAGGAACTCCGAGTTTTTGTGCTGTCCCCATGCAATCAAGGAACGCCGATTTCTGCAGTGTACCTACTGTAATACACGGCGACCTGCAGTTTCGCGTCTACTTCAGCGCACTAACCTTTTGTTCCTGCTGGAATTCCTGAACGCGTTCCTCCCGCAGCTTTCTTGCCCTCACCATAGCATGATCTACTTCCCATTCTTTCTGACGCTGTAAGGACTTCTCCGTCCGCATCGAGCTTGGGGAGCTTGATCCGCCGTCGCTGGCTTGTACCAGCTTTTCCGCATCCTGCCAGGAGCCAGCAGATAAGTACGTAAATCGGAGCAGACCTGCACTACTACACGGACGTGCAACCAACAAAAACACAGCCGTAACTAGCACTATTTCACTGGCCAACAGGACGCTTACTGCGCTACTGGGCAACTTTCTGCATCAAGGAAAATAAAACGATTGAGCTGTTTCTGTTCAGACTCTTGATGCAATCGTACCGGAACAGAATGGTGGATGTTTGCTACCATGGTTTCGGCGGATTCTTGGCACACTAGTCTAAGTCATTTGGTACCTTCAAAACTTCCGCAGCCTTGTCTTTGATGAAGACCGCCAATCCCCTGGGCTTAGACCGGCTTGTTTCCCTGGTACTTTCGTAGGGTTCAAATGAATGGCAATAGAACGGGCCTCGTTGGTCGCAGTATAGTCGAGACTACACCTTGTCGTGCCGTATCAGACAGGCGGACGAGGGTTGATGGATAGACACGTGCTCGGAAGCCAACGACGTGCTCGCAAAAACACGGCACGCGCCGTGTATATGGATGTCCAATAGTCCGTGTAGTACAATCAGTGATTCCATTGGCAAATGCTCCAGAGCGACTACCGAATAGGTTGGGTCCAAGAAGATTCTCCCGAAAACTGCGTCCAAGAATATGCCAACCAAGGTATATGCATACACCTCTTGCCAATCAAAGCTGCTAACAAGAGTGATCACCTTGGCTCCTTGTCGACCCTCATGGATGCCTTTCGATTCCCGCTAACGATGGCCTTTCCAGAGACACCGTCCACCGGCGACGGAAGGTTGGTATCTACAGAGCAAACGAGACCCAGCTCGAATTTAGTCACGAAACACTTCGGTGCATCCAGCACCAATCACGTATATACAATCCCAATCCACGTTGGCGAAGGAATCAGCAGTTGCACCTTTGTGACCAAATCGATTGCGCATGAGATAAAACTTTTGTTCTTATCAGGCAGCACCTGGCATGGGATTGCTACCAAGTGCTGCACGTTTCGAAACATACCTTCAGTGCGCCGAACTCTTCTCCGAGACTGGTTGATGATCGTCACTGCACAACAAACAATACTTATCGATAGCGGTTCCGAAACACCGCAAAGACGTGAATTAACAACTACCAACGTTCAGATGGCTTGTGTACACAAACCCAAGAAGCGGTCGGCTCGCCTTTTTTCAAGGCTAAAGCTCGATCTTGAAGGCCACTTGCTGCCTCGTGAACTTCGCCGGAAGTGATCTGCAAGGCCACTGCTTCGGCGGAATCCGTATCGGGCGCGGTCGTGGCAAGGGCTGTTGACACTGTTGTTCCGTCTTTTGAGGTCCTCTTGGTAGTGCCTCTGAGACGGTCATAGAAGGCAGAATATCCACGAGCATGTGCGGGTCGACAAACGGCGTAGAATATATTTCATAGGGTTTTCGAAGATATTGAGCTGTGCCTTTCTACAGCAGCAGCGATAGCAGTTGCGGTAATTGTTCAGAGTGACACCCCCTCGCTCGTTTTCTTTTTCCTTCCGTGTCGACTTGGTTCGGGCGACTTCAGGAACCGACGGTTCGCTCACTGTTTCATTTCACTGGGCGCTGCAAGGCTGCCACGGGCTCGGAGGAGCTCATGTCGGCTTCGGCGAAAGACGTGTAGCTTGTACTCAAGAACTGAGGACGGCAGCCTTTCATGGGCCCCAAAATAACAGCCGGCGACGCCGACCACGATCATTTCTCCTGACGCCATGGGAAATGCCATTGTAGTGCTGCTGCGAGCCAAGTCGACTGCCACGAATGAAAACGCTCGCGGGATCGCTGCGGTCCAGCGGTCACAACTGCAACATGTCTACGTGCCAAGTCTAGGGCGCTTTTCGTTCTACTTCAGCCAGTCTCCCGCTGCTCTCTGGGCGCCCCTGCTGACGCCTACGTGTGTTGCGTACGATTTGCATTTACCACGTTAGTAACCGAGTGCACCTACAATTTGATAGTGGCTGCCTTCAACGGCCACCCTAACCTTACTTCTCACCGGCCGGCTGATGAGGTACTCACCGACTAGCGCTGGTGGTGGCATCGATATTGTCCCCGTCCGACAATCCAAGCAGCGGTGATGATGATGAAGAAGAGACACTCTCGCGGTTGTGATCGCTACCAGTGCTTTCATCATCGCTTGAGTAACAAGCCGAAGGGAGTAGACGGGAAGAAAGATTGACTTGTTCAGAGTCGTACATACCAACTTGGACTCGTGCTTTTTGCCAGTTAAACAAACTAACAGTAGTTGTAGTCTTGCATTCATGCAATCGTACTTCAAACACTTGCATCACGCACCCACGGCGGCTGGTTCGCTGATGCAAGAACAGAGGGGGACGGGGCTGGGAGAACCTTCCTACGGCCGTGTCAGATTTGTGGTCAAAGCACCAGTTGCGGTATCTCAAAGTGGTAAAGGGTCGTCGTTGACACCAACCGCTGCTGTCTATCTCTTCATATAGCACTTGTATCCTTGACTGGCAGTGACAATGTTGTGTATACGTACGCACTCTGAGTTGTTGTTAGGAGGTTTGGGCCCAAGAAGTTGATCTACCCACAATATAACGCTCTCCTCCGCTTGCAAACTTTGGTACGTGCATGTGACACACCTGTCACCGGCCGAGCTGCCGGACGCGTTGTCTGCAGACGACGAAGAGGACCTGGATCGTGATCCTGAACCGGAGCAAGACGTGGAATACCTGAGGGAAAACATGCCATGAGAACATTGTTTTCGGAAAGCAAACGTGATAACAGGGAGCATGCCCAGCCAGCCTACATACCAACTGGCCGCTTCTCGGGCGATAAATGTTTGTGTCTGTGCACAACATCGACGGTTTTCGGAAACAATGAAGGCCGCAAGTCAAGCCGAGCAGCTCTTGCCACCCCTTCGATTTCCGCGAAGGTAGTCTTGCGCCGAACACATATCCCAAGTTAGGCTGTCTCTGAGCAAGTCCCTTGATCCCGTTTCGGCGAAATGCTTCAGTAGCAAACTCACGCCGTTCCGACTGAGGTCTTCAGGATTTCTGACGTAGTCTTTTGCGTTGTGTTCAGCTCCCTGGATCCGGCCTCAGTAATGATCGGTATCGTTTCAGTTGTGGCTTGTGCCTCACACACATATCTATACATGTACTGATGTCCAGAATTCCCCTACGTCATACCTTGCATTGATAATCACAAGCCAAACATTGAGCGTGAAAACACTCACGGTGAACGTTGTTTCGAATGATCACAAAACCACGAGGTTCGGGTTGGCTCGATGGATAAATCCGGTATCAACAAGTCTCTAAACGTTTCGGCTTGCAGACACTTGCCTATCGTCCTCTGAGTCCGCCGCATCGAATGCCGCCAAGCTCGATGCTGCTCCCGCTGATGTGTTGCGTGCAGATAAGGACCGCGACGACTCTCCGTCTTCCACGTCGCTCTGACAATGTGCAACGGGGCGGCAGAGTGCGACATTCGGTCATTAATCTTGATACCACAACCGATCTAGCCTCGCACGCGGGTTAATATTGGGCTTCGTTGCGCTTACGACGGGTTAGAGAGATTTCTGGCTCAGTATAAGCAGTGCGCGTAGTCAACTTGCCACCGTTTCTTTTCGCTCATGGTCGTACATGTGCGAAAAAAATAACTAAACTTGAGGAGTGGAAAACAACCAAGCCCAAGTACACCTGTCCGGTGCGAGCAACGTACCCTCGTTACCGATGACAAAACCACCCGTGAGCCCCCCCCCTGCGGTCACTCCCTATTTCTCCGGGTTTTCCTAGCTCTTCGACCATTTTCGCTGTGGGATAGAAAATGCGAAAAGCCCCCCGAGCAAACCCTTACCGAGGATCCACCACCATCACCATCACCGCCATTGTCGTTGTCATTGTCGCCGCGGTCATCGCCGCCGCGGTTGCCGCCGCTGTCGCTGCTGCTGCTGCTGCTCCTACTGCTACTGGAGGCGATAGACCACCCCGAGCTTCTAGAGCCGTCGCTGCGGCTGTCGCCAGCCGTACCTCTACCTCGTCGTCTTGGAGCAGTCTCCTCGGTGTCACCGCTGCTGTCACCTCCGCTGCTGCTGCCGGTGCTGCTCATGTCCTCCAGCCGTTGAGACGGAGGCTTGGGAACCTTCGTGGAACACGGCCACGAAAGCGTTGAACGCAAGCGCCGTCGGGGGGAAGAAACGACTATGGACTTCAACCAAGCCTTACAAAGGGCGAGAGGGCGCCAGGTTCCGTCACCCACAAGGTTTCATTAGTCACCTCTCGCATGGAAATCGTAGAGGGCACACCATCCTTCAATGTAGCAGTCTAGACTACATGTCGAACCATGCATTCATCCACTCGACTTGGATAGCGAACGGCGCCAGTATGGGACGCACGGCACTTGAAATGTGCAATCGAAGAACGTCATACAGCAAGCATACCTCGTAGCCATCCGGAATGAACTCCTCCACCGTCGGACGCACCGTTCGCACGTCACCCGTTTCCCTAACAGTGCACCGAGCGAATTTCAAGCACAGAAGCAGCGCGGGAACTGGTCAGGGCTACCCCACGTGTCCCTCTTTTCGGATCTGACGTTCGTGGTAGCCATGTTGCATCTCAAGGTACAACAGCTCACGATAACGACGATCTAACGCCTGGGTATCGAGAGCCAAAATTCAGTTTCCTCATCTTCTCTTACCTCCAACGGCTTGTCTTACGAGTTCCCGTTACATCGTTAGTCTTCTCGCCGGCTCTCTGCACCCCCTTCACCGTTGTCAGACCCATTATTACTGGCTTGGGTGATGCCCACACGTTTGCGAATCAAACGGTGCGAATCAAGCGATTCTTGAAGCGGGTTCAACACTGCCACACTTCGGCCTCATGCGTTGTCGTTCTTCTCCGGCAAGGCCTGGCCTAATCCCCGTCCTAGCCCAAACCGGACTGTTACCAAAGGCATCCCGGCAGTTGGCGAACTAAGTAGCGAGCTGTTCATTGTCAGACAGGTTGTATTGCACACCCGATACAATCGAAGTCTCAGCTCTGGGATGGGATCGAATATCCTCACGCGTTGCGGACAGTCTGGGCGTCCTCCTGACATTCTTTGGCCATTGATCGCACGACCTCTTTCTATCCAAACCTTGTTCCGTTGTTCGTAAGGCGTACCATGTGCAGGTACCCGCGCACGCAACACCTTGTGGAAGATAGCCTTAACAGTGGATGCTTTGATCCCCGTTCTTTCTCGTTGCTTCTCGGAGAACCGACTCACTTGTGCCTCCAAGTTTGCGTGTCAGTATAGATGTCGTACTCTTCTTCCCAAAAGCTTGCTTTCCATTCGGCCATCACACTCACAACCCCAGCCGCCTCGTAGTTGTGCCATGCCTCTCGTAGAGCCTGATAAAGAAACAAAAACAATTACAGTGCAAATACACTTCTATTTTTGCCTAATCCCACCGAGCCTCACCAGACTCACGTATCTGCGGTATTGGCCATCGTTTGTAGCGTAAGAGCATCAAAAGACGGCACCGTTGAGACTTAGACGAAAAGGATGGTATTGCGCTTCACAGGTGTTCCTCTCGGGCAACTACAACGCCCAAGTGTGTTTGATTTTCCGCCAAACATCAAGGGCATCCCTTCTGCGCCCTGGGTGCTCCAATTCTCAGCTCTGGTTGGAAATGTCTTGCTGGTCCAAGAGAGAGATCCGACAGCGAAGTTGAGGGGGAGACAAGGTACCGAGAGCAAGGTACCCACACACTGGCCTACCGATGGCAATCCTGCATCCTTTCTCCTTTCAGCTGTGCAACGCCATTTTTTTCTGGCGTGTTTCGGCGCCACTACTAAATACCGCGGATCAGAACAGAGACAAAGGCGCGGATGCCGCTGGTATTTTCACCATGGACCCTCAAGCAGCGTAGTCAACTCCAAAGGACATACCTTCCGTGCGTCTTTTCTGCGCTGGCTTATCCTTTTCTTTGTCCAGATTTTCCATTCCGCGAACGATTCCCGCATCCCCACCCCTAACCACATCGCCATGATCCTCCGGAACACCTGATTTAGCGATCACGAAGACCGAATCGGTGGTGGTGGTATTGGGACAGCTACCATTTTGTCGTGGCTCACCCATACGGGAATGAAATCTTCACTTTCCCTCTCGAGAACTGCCGCTATATTTCTTTGCGCTCATGACCCTCTCCATTTCGGCGTGCTCCTTTGGCTTTATGGCCATGGCGTCACGAGACAGTTGTGGGTATGTTTCGATGTCTGGCAACGTCAGACTTGCGGAGGATAGAGGTAAAGACCCGTGGGGCGTCCGATTGAAATGATGGAATGATGAACTGCTTCCTGTCCGAATTTTGTTCTCGTGCAAGCACTCCTTCGTTTGAGCTCACGTCGAGGCACTTCACCTCATTTCCCCGACGTGAAACGTGGAAGGTACGCAGCAGAGTTTCGCAGCCGCATGTTTGGAACGTTGTGAGGGAATGGCGCCTTCGGACACGCACATAATCCAGGTCATGGATGATGCAATAGCTGCGTGATCAAGTGGAAGATCGGAAAAGCAATGTGCCGGTTTAACCAAAGTCTCGCCTCGTGCTCCTGTTCCGCTTTTCGCCTGGCGTTTTCCCCCGCTGCCTCCATGTCTTGCAGCACGAGGTCGACCACCATTTCGTCAACGATCTCCTGGAACTCCTTGTCCCGCTTCACCTTCTTCCCCATCACATTGCGCGCTTTCTGCGTCGCCACCATGGCCACCTGTTGAGTACCACGAAGCGAGCATAGAAATAGAGTGCACGGATGAATCCAAGATCTAGGGGTCCAGCTGGAACACGTGCTGCGCGGAATAGAGCGGGTGAGTAAGGCGGTCTAAAAACTGGCATGTGGAATTTCTATTCTCTCGATGCCTGTTCGAATGCACGAACACGGGTACAACAGCGATGTTCATGACATGCGATGTACACATGTACATGCTGTCGGAACTCTGTGAGACGAGACGAAGCGCAAGTACAATCTTCCGTTCCTTTTCAAAGACAAAATCAGAGCGAGTGCGGAGAAGATCAGGCTTCTAACGGAAAAGGACTCGAGGAGGAGAGAAAAAAGAAGTGGATCGACCACAATTACCACTATCACGTACAACCAACCCATTTCACCCACTTCGAAACTGGCTGCTGCTTTCGGAAACTACTCGGGGGTTTGGTGCAGCGCGTAGCACAGTGTGTCTGTTCACGGAAACATGCCACAGTTGGCGAGGGAATCGCGCTTACCGTATGCTCCGCGAGACCCTCAGCGCTTGAGGGCATTTTTCTGAGGCTCGGGTAATTGCGATAGACATGATCATACCAGGATCATACCCGTTCGTCCGGGTACAAAGGAAGGGACTTATCTATCGACGATTTTCTTGAATTAGAGTCGCTTCTTGCCCCGACGGGTTGTGCTCTCGATAGCGCTAGTGTTAACCTACGTGAACAGTTCAAGAACCCTAGCCCAACCACCAGTGGAAGAGAAATATTTCGACAAGTACGCGCGAGTCATTAACAATCACTAGTACAATGTTGGCCATCGAAAGAGGCAGGCCAACTCGGTCGTAGAACGGGGCGAGTTGAACTGCTCGAATGTGCGCACGTCGGAGACAAGAATCGCACTTGGCATCGTGTGCTTTGCACCTTCTCTTCCAGCTTCGCCACCTCTTCCTCGAGCTGCTGTTCAACCTCGGCCAGTTTTCTGTCCTCAGGTAGGGTTGCCATGCTCGCCAACACCTGCAGGTAATAATTTCTTGTGGTTTCAATGATATCCAAGCTGCAACAAACACAGGCGACTGCGTATTGACCAGCCCGCAAGAAGCCTGTATTGTGGCGTCCAATACACGCAGGACATAATACTTAACGTCCAAGTTCCGGATGCTTTAGCCCCAAGGCATGCTTATGTCATTGAGCAAGGTGTTGAAATATTCGCATTAACCTCTCTCCGGCTTCTGCGGGAACGAAACCCACCAGTGTATTCGGCTTTGCGGGAATACGAGTGTAGTGTACGAAGATCAGGGGTGTAGGGCCATCATTGCATTACGATTGTGGAGAGGGTGATCGACAAGACAAGACATTGATACATGACAATCTTTAGCCTGTACCTTACGCAACCTTATTATTGCGCACATGTACAAGGTACCTGATCTATTTGGGCTTCCTTTTGTTCTTTTCCCCACCCTCTCAGGGACACCAGTTCCTCCTGGAGACCTGCCACCTTGAGCTGAGGGGATAGACAAACGGGTCAGGGGCCGAAACGAAGAAAAAATAATGCCATCATCCATGCCGTATTCGTGCTCATGCACCTTGCCCTCCACTATTGTTCCTTTCGTGTGGCCCAATCATCACCCCACCCCCTCTGGCAGGCCTTAAACATTTGGTAGGCTCGTCGTAGAGCTTCTCGGACATGGGAAGTACCAGCGGGTTGGCTACACTTATCCCATGCTCTCATACCCCATGGTCAGTGTCAAGTTTCATTGGGGACCGGCTCTTCTGCAGTAAGAACCGAACTCAGCGTGTTCGAGTGCAACTCTGCTCGTGTGTATACTCCCCGACAAGATCTGCGCGGACTTTTCTTAACGTCATAGCGGAGCCTGCTCATGTGTTGCGTCAGGATAATTTCATTTTGACCGATCGTTTCCCCTGCTTGATCTCTCGGGGAATTTTTTTTTCGGCCAGTTGCACAGTCGTCTTCCGGCAGCATGGCATCAGCTCGATCAGGAATTCTTACCCGCTAGTAATCTAACATGACTTCAAGGCTATGATTCTTCGATATCAAGATGCCATGCAGGACGTGGAAGCAATGCACTTCCGCGAGGTATCCCCGGTGGGTGGATGGCCCTTATCAAGCCAGACGCCATCCTTTTCAAATACCAACCCGTAGCACACTTGGTAGGGATACCTTGAGATCCGCCAGCCGATGTTCCCTCTCTTTGTTCAGCGCGTCCTTGCGTTTGGAGAACTTCTTTTCGACGACCTGGCGACGGTGGACTTTCATTGCTTCCGCTTCGCTCTCGAACTCCCCCATCTAAGAAGAAATCATATATTTTAACGCGGGTTTGGCTATTGAAACATGCCATTCTTTTGCATCTTCGTGATGCTTTTTTGGCTGGCCCCCACAAAAGGAGGGCACCCTCGAGGATGAAATGGTCAAACGTACTGCTGCTGGGAACACTAAAAAGACTACATGATTTCGGCATCACTTGAAACTGATCGATAGGTGAATTGGCAACTCGCGAGTTCGAATGCTTTTTAACGCCGCGAGAGAATACACCGCACTACTATAGGATCTTTGAGCCACCCGGAGTGTCGGGGTAAGTGAACGCTGTGTATGCTCCTCACTTGCTTCGATGGGAAAACTAGCGTTAGTCTATCGTATGGAATGAAAACAGGAGCATCCATCCGCACACGAGAAGCTTCATGGGAATTTTGAACGAGAGCCGGGGGCGCTACCTGCTTCTTCTTCTTGAGAGCCTCGGCCATCCGGATGGCCTTTTTGGTGTAGCTTTTCTTGCCCTCGATGGTTTCGGAGCCTTCTTTGACCAGCCTCCTGGCGAGAGCGACACGAAACTCTATGTCCTCCCTCTCGGTTGCTTGCCTTCGCCTGCCGAAACGGGTATTGTCATAAAGAAGTCACAATTCTCGCCTGTACGTGTTGGCGCGTTGCGCAGTTTTCTTCGTTCGTACTCGTTCACTCCTGCTACGTAGATTACCAGACCGACGGAATCCGATGTTTTCCCACTGTGCTATTTACTTTCCATCGCTCAACGATCTAGGCAGGGTCGTTCTGGCAAAGACTGCGATTACGAACGGGGATCAGTACACGGTAAGGCACGGCATTCCGCATGGGTTGTCAACTCTAAGTGCATAACCTACCAAGCGGCAATACGTTCAAGGTGTATCGATATATGGTATCTGCAACAGTTTCAATCGATATATTTCGACCGTAATTCGCTCCACCAAGGATGTGTTGACTGGCCACACAAGATGCGTTTGGTGTGATACGTCTCGTTTTCCTTCACGCCAGACTGCTGTCCACAGGTAAAGTGTTTGCAGCTACTGGTACAAGAACTCACCGCTCCTCTTGCTCGCGTTCGAGGATGATGTCGTGCTTGATCAGAGTAGCCTTTCGCTCACACATCCACCCTACCTTCGGAGGCACGCACACCCTCCTCCGTCCGTTAGCGCCCATGCACCCACACCTGACAACGACGGGAAAGCCAGACATGCATACAACCCTGCAAATCGCTCAGTCGAAACATGGCTACTGGCCATGTTCCTGTACGAACAAGTTTGATAGTGTGCTCCTGTGTAGCGGTAGCAAGACCATTATGAAACATCGAGAAATATATTAGCAATAAATCGACGGCCGCAAACTCACGCACCTCAGCCGCTAGTGTATCTTGAAGTTCAATTCCTTTTCCGAGGCCAACAGCGGATTCGGCTATCCCGGTTTCAATATCCCCCCGGTCATTGGGCAAGCACCACTCAAACCGTCCACGTAGCGAACAGTGGTAAGAGGAAAAAATCAATTATCAGCAGTTACATGGATGCTTGCCATTGTTTCAATAACAAGGCAAGCGCGAACAAGAACGCTACGCAAACCGAACACAAAACACCTCGATTGTGCACACCTTCGAAACATTTGGGTCTTGGTTCTCAGCACCCTGCCCGTGGGATCCCTGTAGTCGAGGAGCACGCTATCTACCTCTTCCCTCGAGTATCCGAAAGACGTGACGGCACCTCTTGGCACCGCCGTTCCGGTTTGCCACTCCTGGGCAGCCGTAGAAATAGGGAGGGTTGCGATCGTGGAATGAAAAACAAGTTTTTGTCGCGAGGTTCCCTCTTCCCCGTGAGACAACTCATTATTCTTGGACCGTGTGACGCTGACCTCTACGTTCCTCCGACGGTCTCCACGCGTGCTTGTTCCGTTGCTTTGGAAACTTCAATTTCAAAGCGAACGCATCAGGTGAGACGCACGCGGCCCGTTTGGGTCCAAACGTGCCAAGATATGCACGCCTGTTGGACGGTAGAACTCACTCACCCTCTCGAGGGCGGGTAGCATTGTGTCCCAGAACCGCTCGTAGACGAGAGCGTAGAAGTGGTCGGTGCCTTCGTTCATTCCGACCTCGACATCCGGCTCAAAAAAAGCAGGGTGGCCTAAGCCCCGTTCATGGATCTGAGGGTGATCATGTTTTCGTCAAGTGACACTTCAACAACAACAACATCAGCAGCAGCAGCAGCAGCAGCAGCAGCAGCAGCAGCAGCAGCAGCTACAACAACAACCACGACGACAAAACACCAACCCTGCCGGAAGTAACGTGCTTGGTCAGAAAGATAACAATTTTCCCGTCAGTATCTCGATCGTGCCGAAAAAAACCAAATTCTCGGTTGTTTCGAATCGTACGCGGCATTTAGAGCCCCGCACATGATTTGGCAGTGCCGAGGCACAACAGAACCAAGTGACCCTCGCAAAATAAGGTGGACTTTCCCGCAGCAGTTGGAAAGAGACATCACGGCGAGGGCCACCCTGAGTTCAACACTACTATTGTATAGGAAGTACTTTCCATCGGATTCACAACACGAAGGAAGGGTCAAGGGTTGGGGTTTCCCACCAACGCGCCGGCTCAATGCCACACTCGCGCACCACCGATGATTTACCTGCTTGAGGATATCCTGGACGGTCATAACGATGGTGTGCTGCCTCGCACTGACGCGGTCATGCATTCGGCGGTGGCACCACGCGCGGACCCGATCGCAGCCCTGCAGGATGATCTCCTTGGGGGGATACACCATGTCGTTTTGCTCGAGCATCAGCTGTTGCAGCCCTCCCAGCTGGTGAAACATCATCGGCAAGCCTGTGTGGCAGACGGACACATGAAACACCACGTGCGTTCGGGCGTTTGATCTCTTGAGTAGTAGTCTGCCACCAAAAGATCCACAAGAGAGGAATGATTTGCACTAGCGATTGCCGCCCGGTGGTGTACCTATCCTTGAGTGACTTTGCGTAGATACATGCTCGACCAGGCAGGCGAGGAGAGAACGTCGCGTAGTGCGAAAACTTCACACACCAAACGGATAATCCAGCAAACGGTAGAGCAAGTGTTGTGCATCGACGGAGTAGGCTCAACCACGTACCTGCAATGTAGTTGTGGTCGAGCCACAAGACTTTCAGAGTCTTGAGTCGGCAGATGCTATCCGGCAGTTGATTCAGTCTGTTTGACGCCAGGTGGAGCGCCGTAAGTGACCTGCCAGAAGGGGAGGGAGAGTCTATCGACACTGTTTGAGTGCTTCGTTTTGGTTCCCGAGGGAAAAGGAAGGCAACATGGCGACACCTTGTTCCGCAATAACAGTGCGTAGTTCTCCGAATGATCAATGTGGCGCAAGTAAATATTGCCCAGTCACTTTGATGCCGGGTGGACAACGCGTCATCACTAGCGAAGAGGCGACGCCACAGAATTGAGTTTGTGTCCGGCGAAGCAAGGGCCCATGTCAACGAAAGCAGCGGAAGGCAATCGTCTATCAAGTAAACCACTTTTCGCCGTGTGAAGTTCATGCGAGCACGAGTAGCTTTCGCTCTTAAAGGCTATCGAACGCAGATTCTTGGCCACCGCCTAAAGGCAATCACCCTAGAGCGTTGTGGGACAAAACCACTGCTGGAAATGGGAGTATGTAATCAACTGAACTCAAAACACACCAGGGATGGAATTCATCGTAGCTGGATATTCCGGCTCTCTCGTTGGGTGGAAGAACCTCTTCTCCAGTTGATCGGTCGGAAAGAGGATGTTATTGCAGGCCGAACATAGTGAGATAGCGGTCGGCACCGAACGTCGTGTGTAACACACCTGGAATCTCCGATATCCGAGGGGAGGGACCGTAGACCGTTGTTGACGGCCGAGATCTTGGTCAGTCGTGGCATATCTTTCAGGCAATGGGGGAGACCGGCCTGGGCGGCAGGCGCAATCGGGCGATTGGAATTAACCACCACCACCACCGCCACAGACGACCCATCACGGCAAGAAACCAACGAGAGGCACGAAACTACCACCAAACTGCAGGCGTAAGTACATTTACTTTTCCAAATTCAAAAGCCTGACTGCTCCACAACGAAACTCACTCTACCCGACTAAGCGACTGCGAAAACCAACTGCTGTCGTGTCTGAGGAACGCTCTCGACGATATATTTCCACAAGCACCCTTTTCGGCATGACCACCGTCGTGGGTATGGAGCGATCGAACGTTCAAGACCGGTCCTGGGGGTGTGCTTTGGTATTTCATACTTCTATTCACCAGCTTGTTGTTGCTGACGTTGAGCCATCGGCACTTCATTCTCCCCAAAGTCTCCGGCAGTCTGCGCAAGGCGTTGCAGTCCAGCACGACTTGATCCAGGCGGAGGAGGTTTCCAAATGAAGGAGGGATCGTCTCTAGCCGATTTTCGGTCAGTGACAGATTTCTCAGCCGCAGCAAATTACCGAACCTAAGTTCCGGATCAACACGGACAGCCCACAGAAAGAAGTAACACAGCATGTGGGACGACCATGCATAGACCTTTTCAACCGTTAGAAAGCCCAGACGCTTGGATCCCAAGCGCAAGGGTCAGCAGGCCCCACAAGAATGGGCCAGCGTTGGTTTGGCCAAAGACTTCAAGCTGGACGTATGGTATCTGGTTACAGATGCGACTAGATACATTTGTGTCGCAGTACCTGGTGTCAGCATACAGGAGATAACCCACTGTTCCATTTCAGAGAAAGACACGGTTGGATTGCAGGTTGCATGCGAGCCCTCGCCCAAGTAGAGGTTGGTACGACGACCTACTCAGATAGATAGAAGAACCTACTTTGAGCACAAGGTTCGCATTAAAGGGGCAGTCGTCGTATACCAACTCCATCGTCATCAACGCACCAAACGATACCGACAAGCAGGTACAACCCAGCCGTGGATCCTGATCAATACACATGCTAGAACTTGTACACGTCCTACGATACGAAACTCTCATGTTCCACACCTCCACAGTTCACCTCCTCCTGCGCAACCGCTTATATTTTTTTGTAAGCTATAGCGGATCATTTTCATTTGAAATTAGCTCGATGAAGCGGTTCCCGATACAGTCGACCACGTTTTTCCAAAAAAAAATGTCTTTAACGCGGGGAAGTGTCTTGAAAATTCCGAGGCCACTAACAACAACATATTCGCCTGATTGAGAGCGAAGTATCTGATTGAGAGCGAGAGCCAAAAAAATTGAAATTTCGGGTCCAGACGCCTCTTGCCATTTCTTGGCAAGTAGGGGACGGGCTATTCCAAGAAGCGGTGCAAATTGAAGGTCTCATCAGCAGCTTCGCGAGCATATGCGTGTCATCGTCATCGGATGCTGCAGCGAGGAGCTAGACAAGTTGCTAGATTTGCCCAGATTGGCTATTTCTGCTCAAACTGTTTCAGGGCGGTATCGCGTCGGGCGGTGGGCTCTGCTGTAGCTTCTGCTCCCCGCTGTAGCTCCACAACGAGAGACTCCCACAGGATGACCAGGGTAGCGGCTTGAAGCTACCGGCTAGCCCTTCAATTCAAGCTACACAGCAAGCTCCACCTCTCAGTGGTAGTCCGACTACAGCGTATCGCGCAATCTCGCTCTCAATCAGATGCTACGCTCTCAATCAGGCGAATATGTTGTTTAACGCACCATCCCCGGGGCCAATGAAGGCAAAACATATGTCAAAAGGTGCGCATTCGCAGCAGAAAGGCGACCACAAGAGGTGTTGTTTGAAACCTACGACACAAAGTGATTTGAAGGTCGCAACAACTGCTGCTATTGTGCTGCAATCCATACTTGCATACCATCGTTTGAATTTCCCCGTACTGTACCACCAAAACGCTGAAAGCGATGGTGTTCTACGACCTACGCATCGTACATGTACACGACGGTAGTGCGTTGGTGTTGATATGGACTTGGTTATTTGTTTTATTTTTTTTTTAGGCCTTATCCTCCCCGTGAATATCTTGCCCAAGATCTCGCTACCGCACCTGAGAAATATCGAAGGTTGTAAAACGACACGAGGAAAATGTAAGTTACGCAGAAACACAGAGACCAACAGTGTCGGGAAAGCACAGCGACAAAGAGGACACCGCGCCTCCCAAAAGGTCAAAACGAGGCACAACACAACACAAACGCCAAATTCAACCTCACGAGACTTCACCCAAGGCAAACAACGAACGTTGACAATAAAAGTGCTCGAAACCAAAAACTACACCCGCCACATATCCCAAAGAGTCGCCTGCACCTCCCCCCCCTCCTTTGCTCTTCGCTTGACCTGAGTTTCATGAGTAGACGAACCGCTAGCAGATGGAATGAATTTTTCCATACACCCACACGCAGTGTGCGGCTGCAGCAGATCGCCGTTGATGATCCAGGATCTACAGGTGCTGCAGCACATTTTCTGGGGGGGGTCGAATGGTGGAAAACCCTATCCCCTCCCTTATTTTTCACAATCTGCGGGGCACCATGTTTCTGAGATTTTTTGTGTCCTTAAAGCGGGGAGTGTCTTTAAAAATGGTGTCTTAAGCGGGGACGACTGTATTTGAACTGAGTCAACAGCGTTTTCATCAAGAAACTAATCAAGCTACGTGAGCACACAATCATCCCACCTTTCCCAGCACATGAAAATTGTTCTGCTTCGAATCTCGAAAAAGAAGCGGAATGGGTGAAGCGCCTCTTCTTCCTATGTTCAACTGGAAGACGGCGGCGCTGCAACCGACGTAAACCTTTACACTATTCTCACCTGTTCGGTAGGTCGCTGAGTTTGTTTCTAACCAAGTTTAGCTCAGTCAACGCCGTCAGATCGCACAGCCCATCCGGGATCTTCTCGAGAGCATTGCTGGACAGAGAGAGAGATTTCAACGACAAGAGGTTCTGGCCGATGGCGTCTGGAACCTCGGTCAGCCCGAGGCCCACCAACCGGAGATTGACAATCTAGAGACACGCGCAAGATTTCAGGGCGTAGGTGTGAAAATGTAGGGGCGAATATGCATGGTATATATTGGAGTAGATAATTAACGGTGATTGTCTGGAACTCGAAACGATGCTATCAGACTCGATGCCCCAAAACAAAAAAGCAACGGACGCAGGTGGCGCAATCGAATTAGGCTACCCGGTCCATGTCAACCACCAGGTAGGGACTACAGCAATCCAATTGCCTGAAGATACATGCATTCCAGGTATCCCTTTTCATTCCACACTCCTCCCGCCGTCTTATCCACAAAGCCGATAAAATGACCTTCATAACATGCGAAACTTAGCTCAACGAGGATAATGGCGACACCAGGTGTGTCATGTCGTGCCGAACGATGTGCACACGGGCACTCACTCCCACGTGCCCGCCGGAACTACTACCCCGCCCCTCTCACCCTCGTGCCTCTGTTCCTTGCGGGAAACCCGAATATATGACTCTCCGACACGCTCGGGATCTGCTTCCAAGCCAGCGAGAAGTCGCCCTCTTTCCTGACTGCGTGCTGCTCGGCCTCATCCCATAGACCTTGCACTCGTTCAGCTTCCTTAAATTCGGCGCTCTTCCCCTCCTCCAGGAGAAGCCTGTCAAACCGTGCCCGTCGAATCGTCAGGTCCTTTCGACGGCTCTCCCGCTCCGATCGTTGCCGCTTGTGTCGTCTAATGGTTGGCCAGCATGGGTTTGAATTGTAGGACGAGCACATGAGAGGGAAGCGAATTAGGAGTTGTCGAAGCTCTTCTTGGTGAAGCTCAGTGACTTCGGGATTAGGTTCAAGGCACCAGATAACGCCCTTCGAAGCACGTCGCTCCAAAAATTCTCTACTTTCGACGGACGAGGCTCGAGACTTGCAGCATCACTGCTTGTGCTCCTTCACCCCTGCCATTGCTACATGTGCTGTATGCCAAAACCGACTCACGCATCGTCCACAAGTTTCTCGTCCGGGCGTGGAGACTTCGGCCGGAGAGGCGCCACTCCCTTCAGGGGACGATCCCAATACCGCTCTCCCGTGGCGAGGTTTTCATAAAACCAGTACCCGGTTTCCGGATCGACGTGTTTGCTGAAGGCCTACAGTCAGATAAACATTGTTGCTGTGTGTCGCAGGACGTAGGTTGGATTTTCAGTGAGCCCTGTCTGGCTTGGCATCTGCTTGCATACATACCGTAAGAGTCGGAGAGATGGCACCCCCGTGTTAGCGTTTTTTTGTAGGGTATTTTTCAACAACTAGGAGGGTGCAAACTCCAACCGATACCTCTTAGGAAAGCCCTCGACAAGATGTTTCCAAAGCTACCCTTTTCGGCAGTGGTACCCCCCTGGTTGTGGAGAAGTACGCTATACAAAACGTTAACACGGGGGTGCCATCTCTCCGACTCTACGGTAGTCTAGAGTTGTTCAGAGTCGATGCTTCCTGCGGGGAACGTCCAAAATGGGGAATGTCTAGACCATGCAGCAAAGATAAGAACACCGAACAACGGAGACTAATTGATGAAGTTACACCTTGAGACCAGTCAGCGCCGACTCGTCTAATGGTTCAACATTAGGCGATAAAGTATGCACGCACGGATCCGAATCCCGACTGATCACTTTCCCAACGACCATTAAGTGCTTTTCAGGCAGCGTCTGGCGAGGGGTCCGTACCCGGAGATCCCTCCTCTCAATCCCAGGGATAAAAACGCCATAATCCCAAGTGATCCAGCCGGGTACTAATGAGCTGAGCGCATGTCTTTTATTTGATAAAGTTACACCTGTACACCAGTCAGCGCTGACTTGTCTACCGTAGGTGACACAAGATACCACACCCACAGAAGATACCACACCCCAACGAAATTGTACAGAAAATCACACCCGTGTGATCATTTTTTGCGTCCTGGAATAAAGCATCGATTTATCACACGGTCACAGAAGATAGCATACCCCTTAAGTTGAGCCGAAAACATATCTATCACGTAGCCCCCTATCACACCGGTGTGGTAGTCCGTGATCATGCACATAGCGCACGCCGCAACCCTGCACTCCAGCTATGGCGACCGACAACACCGTGGAGATGAATAAAGCACACAACACTGCTCAAAGGATCGCGGCTCAGACTCCAGCGGCAGCGCGACGCCCAATTACGTCATGTTTTTCTGTGGCGCCTGAGACTCCCGCAGCACCCGGTATGCCTGTCACCACCCGTTCTGCCGAGGCCCACGCAGCAGAACCTGCTGCTGACACTCCCCAGCAACACCTGCTGTGCCTGGTATCGCCCGTGCTGCTGAAGTCCGCGTAGCAGAATCTACTACTGCAGACACTCCCGCAACAACACCAGCTATGCCTGGCACCACCCGTGCTGCTGACACCCACACGATACCACCCGCAACCCAGAATTATTGGGAGCACCTCATGATGATAATAGGGTAACGTTGTCAAACCCCATGATTATCACACCCCTCGTATCGCCCACGCTGTAGGTTGGGTCGTGTGGGCGCACTTCTCTCCACGGGTGACATTTTCTCACCCCATCTTTATCACACCCCCTTGTTACCACACCCCCTGTGGGTGGGGTCGTGTAGGCGCAGTTCACTTCATGGGTGACATTATCACACCCCCTGCGGGATGGAATCCTCTGAGAGCAGTTTATTTATCACACGGGTCATACAAGATATCACACCCCGTGCAGAGTACCACACCCGTGAAATAACTCTCGGACTTTCATAAATGTCATCACACGGGCGTGGTATCTTGTGTCACCTGCGGTATTGGTTCAACATTTGGCGATGAAGGATGCACGCACGGGCTCGAATGCCGGCTGGTCACTATCCCATGGATCAGAGTTTCCTACCGGCAGCGTCTGGCGAGGGGTCCGTCCCCAGAGATTCCTACTCTCAATCCCACAAGTGATCCAGTCGGGTGATAATGAGCTGAGCGCATACTTACATATGATAAATTTACACTTACACCTTTAGACCAGTCAGCCGCTGTAGACTGGTCTAAGGGCGTAACTGTATCAAATAGACATCTCCTATGAACCTGTGCGGAGAAACTCCCGCTAAGTCGAACAGTAGTAGACTAGTCTTCCTGTCATACGGCTGCTGCTGCTGGCGGAGTTGATACCGAGGCCATCCTGTCGTTTGCTACTCTGCACACACGTTCAGATCTTTCCCTTTCACGAAAGATGCATGCTGGCAAAAAACACTGCAACTTATGCGTACAGCTTGGACTTACAGCAGGTACGCTGTGCGTTCCACTGGGTACACCTGAGGCTTCACCTTCGGGTGCCACACTGCTAAGGTCCCGTCATCGTATCTCGAGTTCCCCGATTCGAGGCCGCTGCCCACACCTGTGGTGGACAGCAACATCCTCTTGTCGTCGCACTGGAGCAGCTCCTGGGTGTGAGCGCCTCCTTCGCCTTAGGGGTTGCTTACCCGCATTGCTGACCTACCTGCCTACCGCAGGCGCAAACGAGCTACATGGCCGATGCGGCACAATTGAAGTGAAAACGGCCACTGCGGTACGTAATTCCGCCGCACTCTTGTGTATTTGACTTTTGGAGTGTAGCGGGGATCCACATCGCACCCACTACTATCCAACGACGGGGTTGGGTTGGACTCCGCACGCGATGTGTCACCATGCAATCCGAACAAGATGATACCGACGATCAACGTGAGGACTTCCATCCTGGTGAGATGGAACAGCCATTGAATGTTTGCCGGGTTCACTGCGCTTTTCGTGTTCGGGGTTCGCAAACCTACTGCTGTGGTCTACATACATACATCGATATTGAAGCGGAAAGATTAAAGGTGCCCACTGGTGCGACGACCACAGAGGAGAGAAACCGGCATCTGCCTCAACGTGATGTCCACGATTACGTATGCATGCGATTGCGCAAATATGCATGTACAGCAATAGAATACAAGACTCGAATTCAAAGAAGATACCACCCATTGCACTATTCGTGGCGTATTGTAGCAGTAGGTTCCCGAGCGCAGTTGTTTCCTCCTGTACGCAAACGTGAACCAGGGGGGGCGGAGTCGTCCTTCCGAATCTGCGCGTGATGCTGATCAGTTCTGCCGTCAGTGTATGTTGCCATGCTGCACAACAGCTCCGAATTTTAATAAGCCCCACCACCGTGTATCTACTAGCAATAGACTAAAGCGTAGTCTACATGTGGCCTACGGATGTGCCCACTTTGGGCTTTCCACCAGATTCCGTGTTGCAAGACTACCAAAACCGTACAACGGATTATGCATACACTTTACAAATTTAGTAACAGAACATCGGGCGCATGTCCATGGGTGGGGCCACTACTGCTGTATGGGAGAATTGCCCCGCACCCTCGAAAAAATCAACTTTCAGTTTATAGTCTACATGTTGCGTGCGCATCAGCCCTGTTCTTCCGGAGACGCGTTCACTACTGTCGATGCTATGTACCAGCTACACTGCTAGGCTGTCTGCTTCTTGTATCACATCGGCGAACAAATCAAGAATCCAGATCGACGGCACAAGTGCCCGCACCTCTTCCATGAAAAATGTCGCCATATTAGTTTTTTTGTACTCGAAATTCTTACTCCCCGTTGGTAGTTTCAGGTTGACTGAGATCGTTCCACCGAGACTATTTTCCCGTCATTGAATGGATCATTGAGAGTCACCACGTTGCTGGTCGTGTGGTAGTCAACACCGGTGCATTTTCTGCTGTCCCACGCAGGCCCGACACCAACAGCAGCACTGACGTCAGTCCCACCGGGGGCCTCCACAGCGGGTGACACATTTCGCCCACCTTCAAATGGCAGTCGTGGTCTACCGATCCGTAGTAGACCGCCACCGGAGGGAACAGTCGGCGCACCTGCGACAGCACACGTGCATCCTCGGAATGGCCTGCTGGATCCCAACGCAACGAGGCCCACGCAAGGGCTGAGAGATGTATCTCCTCGCCCTCTAAACAGCCAACGACCCTCGTTGGAGGGAAGGAGACCGACATCACACACCCACCCCCTTTATCAAGAAAACACCACGGCGGGAACGGGTAATGCTCTGGGCAGCGCTCCTGGTGGAACCGACGCGGCAGCATCAGAGGGAAGGGGAAATTCACCCAGTTCGTCCATGAGGGGAGCAGCAGCAAGTCGTGGTAGAGGTGGTGGTGGATTTCTGCAAATTGGGCGGCTAGATGGAGGGGAGTACGAGAGAGACCGAGAGAACAAGGTGCGCCAAGGATCGCCAGTGCCTCTGCCGAAGGGGATGACCGGAGAGCTGATGCGACAGGTGGCGGCGTTGGACGTCACTCGGATGTCGTGCGAGCAGGTATGAAGCAAATGCCAGTCATAGCGTACAATGTGTGTACAGGGGAACTTCTATTGGCTGAGTATACTTACTTGTAGGATGTGGAAACTCGACATTTCCCAGGTGGGTCTGGTTCGGTGAAACAACTGGCAATTACTGTGCCAGCGGCGTGCCCATCGTGATACACTTATCCCTCGTTCTACCTGGCAGGCTGCCGACAGCTAAACCGCATGGGTGTTGACATGAACCCATGTATGCAAGTCGGGACCACGTGTTTGAATTAGCATTTGCTGGAGTACTGTAGTGTAGGGAGCAGCTTGGACACAGTGGAATAAACCACGTTAAGGTACGTCAATTGCTCGCTTTATGGGTCTCCAAACGGGCAGATCACCGAATGGTTTGTGAGCGAGGATACAGCCCGGAAGATGCAGCATCGAGTTCTGGGAGTAAACGGGAAGGACTTGCTTCGCGCTCTTCACGAGGCACCAGAGGATGTAGCAGACTGGCTCGACCCCGCCACGTGCGGGGAAGGGAAAACTCAGGAGATGATGAAGGACGACAGGTTCAAGTCTCTGCGAGAGGGCCTCGTCAGGACCCTTGCGGAAAGCTCCGTGAGTTAAATCCATGGGTCGTTGTTGCTGCTTCCGTTTGTTGTCATTGTCGTTGTTGCTATAGCGTGTAACGACATTACTCACATTGTTCTCTCCGGTTTCCCTCCAATCGTTGATGCTACTTGGTGAGTGAGAAGGCGGAGGCATCTGTTTGAACGCATGTGTGCCATTTACTTCTGCTTGAACTCTTCTCCTTGCTTGCCCTGAGTTAGCAATAATCAACAAGCGAATACCGTATCCACGACCGGAGACCTTCCACTCCTTGTCACAAGCCACCTTCGAGGCTCACTTCTACCGCTGTTCCGACTCATCTACCGAACTCGGTATCGATCGAGAGGCAGCTACCATCAGGTCGGTAGCAGTGCTTGTAGTCTGGGGTCCCATGCACAATCCGCTGTGGACAATTCCTCTTGACACCGAGGGTCCTGTCACTTGAATGATTAGAGACCACACAGACCCACACAGACATTGGGCTAGCCCCTACCCCTAGCCTCTCATCCGTTTTATGGTGTCCTTTTTTGTCGCCCTTCCAGGGAAAACTGGCGGAGATCGAGGCACTAAAGCTCGCCCGGAAGATCAACCATCACAAGCAGGTCTGGTCCGCCACCTGGAAGCTGGTAGCCAGGGGGTGTTGCCACGGCATCATGGAGCTGAGATGCCTCGTAAGAACTCTTCTGTACAGGCTCCGGATCAACGGTCCGAGTGTATCCCTCGACGATCTGAGCGTCTTCGCCGACTACGCGAGGTTTCTCTTGGTGCCATCCCAGGCGAGTGCGTGGTGACACCTTGGTTTCTTCGTAGGTTGAAAGGGTTGCACACGGTGCAGATCAAGTGCGCTTGGTCCCGACAATACTCCTGAATGCATCCGCGCACGCGAAGGTGCCTTTTCCTTTACAAACTGCGTCGATGGCGCTCCCTCCTTTGGATGGATGTTCATACCATGCCCTGCGCCAGGTCTACCACGTGACGGGCACCGCGGTAGCCAAAACCCTCTCGGGTTCTCTTGAGCTCATACTCAAGAACAAGAACAAGACCGCCACGGCCCTGGGTAGCGAGGCCACTGAGCGGTGCCTGCAGTCCTTCGTGGGCGTGCTCTGCGCGCTCTGCCCATGCCCCTCTGGAGAATCCAGAGACACGAGGTCTACGAGCGAGGCGGGCAGGCGCCTCGGAGACGTGTGCATCGTAGCTCTCCCTGTGCTCTGCCCCGGGCTGGGCAGGTATCATCTGGTGCGTAGGGATCAAACCGTTCGTAGTTTGGGAATAGAAAGGGCGGAGACCGAGACGACAAGGACGACAACCAACAAGCGCGGAGATTTCAAGATAATCCCATCCCCACGGAAGCAGTAAGAAATGTGGATTGTATGCCACAATGGATACGTGTATGACAGAGTAGCTACCGGTCGCAAGCCAATTGCTGTGCGTTACACAATCCCCGCTCGCGCACGGCTTGCCCCTTGCACTGTCCGGTGGCAACAGACCCATACGAAGTGCGTGATGGCCAGCTTCCTCGCAAAACTGAGCTGGCATGACGATAACAAGATTCAGATGTACCAGGCGGCAGACGAGGTGATAAAAGTTCTCAAGGGGCTCTCAGTCAATGCTCACCCAAGCGCTTGTTGTCAAGCACTTCGCACCCATGTCTTATTGTCAAGCACTTCGTACGCCCAGAGCTTGATCCCCCCGACCGATTCCACAGAACGTGAGTTTCGTTGTGAATGCAAGGTTCTGAGGTATTGTCCCCAATACGCACCCCTTTCGGAGAACCGGCGGATAAGACACGGCGAGTTCGATCCTTCTCCTGCCGCACGATAGTGAGCGCAGTTGACTCAGGAATGGATGGAAATGCATGGGAACTGTGAGATAGGTTAGTTTCCCTTACCCAGCGCCGAAGGAAGTCTGATCCACAAGGTAGCAGAACGCAAGACTCCTTGGAACTCTACGGGAGTCGCCATTTCTCCGCAGTCGGTGCCTCTCTTTTCCAAGAGCATGAAACCCTAATCTCTGTACGTGTCCTATCTATCCAATTGAACTCGCACGGCAGGTGATACCTCGCGTGCTCTTGGAATGGCTGTGTGACATTGGTATGAAGGACTTGGCTCAGGGAGACAAGTACGTGGCATCGGCGAGGCTCAATATGGCGACAGGTGAGACATCAGCATACCACCCTACAGACACCTCGACCCGTCGTTTGTGTCAAATGATGAATGGACCAATTGACGACGCCCCGAATACTGTCCTTTGCAAGGTGCATGGTCCAAGCTCCTTTCCGAGCATGGCCCCAATAATAACTCTCCAACACATTGAACAGTGATCTGGAACCTGAGCAAACGAGCAGACAACGCCGCCGGGCTCGTGCAGCCAGAGACATTCGACATGCTCTTTTACCTTCTCGGCCAGAATGAGGAAGAGGGGGACGTGCTTCGACGGATCGTCAGCTGCATCCAAAACCTTGCTTCGATGCGCCGGTATGCCCTAATCTCGCGGAAGGGGTCATACCAATAGAATCGTGCTATACCTTTATCCGCCTTGAATCATATCAACACTAAACCTGTCTAGCTGGGTCTTTTTTACCTGCTGGGGTAAGGGGTGGGCTCGTACATACAAAACGCTTATAAGACAAGGGCGAACAAGAGTGCACGAGTTAATGTGTACATTCCGCAAGAGGTGGTCTTCTCAACTGGTCTACCCCAACCAAAACAAGATAGGGACGCCCGATCTGGTGATGTTAGTGTCATGACATCTTGTGTGCATAGTTCGACTCCAAACAAGACGTGCATGTCACCTGATATTCCCAAGGGTGTGTGTGCCTCATTCGTCTATTGCTCTCGAAATCTCCTGCCTGAGCACAATACATTTTCCATGTATATTGTCCATCTGAATCTGAAGGTGTGCTTCGGATTTGACGGACTACATAGCGAGCGATCCTTCTGTGTCCAACTTTCTCGGGACTCTGTTCGGACTGCTGGCCAGAGGTGGTGCCAAGAACATGCACCAGAGAGTCATGGGAACGTTTGCGAACCTGGCGTACCTCTGCGTGGCGGGGGGCGCCTCCAAGGAGTGGGCCGGGCATCTCAGGTATTGAGGGTGTTCGTCTTCGCAGTGATGCCTGAAAGAGAGCCACAACAAAAATCACATCAA
The DNA here is from genome assembly GCA_902602495.3 of Ectocarpus sp. CCAP 1310/34. Lineage (NCBI taxonomy): Eukaryota > Phaeophyceae > Ectocarpales > Ectocarpaceae > Ectocarpus > Ectocarpus sp. CCAP 1310/34. The sequence continues at coordinate 338,319 of CACKRE030002233.1, read as the reverse complement.
ATTCTGCGGGCCGTCTCCCCCTTTCGGTTCTACTGTAGTTGGCACCATCTCGAACCAAATTCTTCCTGTACTCGCCCGTTCTCTCTCCCTTTCCTCTGCTGCCTCCTCGCTTCTCCACCATTGCCCGCAGAGAGAGTTTGAAGCAGTTCTTGCTGCATTTCACGGAAACAGCTGACGTGCTTGGCAACTTCAACCTCGACCCCCTGGAGGCGCAGGACAGGCAGCTTAAGTTTCAGGGCGTACGTTTCGAGGTATCCGTTTGCATTCGATTGCGTACCCCGGAGAAACAAACACAAGACATTCCTATGCGAGAGGAAGGAGGGCCATTATTAATGGGGAGGCCGCGTTTACTTGGAAATGAATGTTCCAACAATCGACCCCTTCGGCCCCTTCCGCTCTCTGCCTCTCACGATTTGTTTCACAGTTCGAGAACACGCCGCGAGTGTCCAACCATGAGTTCACCGAGTTGTTGCAGGTTCGATGATGAACACTTGTTTCCTGTTCATGGTTGCTCGGTTTTATTGCCTCATCTCCGGCATAATGAAATGGCCTTTTGATATCATCCGCATTCTTCCACGCTGGATGTCGCAGATTGCGAGGTTTCTGTGGTGCATGATCCGTTTGGATCTCTGCCACGGCACTTCTGTGGATCGGTTAGCCGCCTATATAAGTGAGTCGATGGTGGCTTGATGTTGATGATGTTGGTAATGTTGTTGGTGGTGGTGGTGGCGTTTCATTCGCGTCAACATCCTACTCCCCGTATTGAGTGGAGGCCCATGCAGGCGACCGCAATGCCACGTACTTCCATCAATGGAACATAATAGTTTGTTTGTTCGCATCAAGCCAAGTTTCGACGATCGCCTACAGCAATTTTGCCCAACATTTTCAAGCAGGCGAACTCGATTTGCTTGGAGCCTCTGCGGGGGTTCTTTATGAGAATGTTCCACGAACTTGCCTGAAGGACCATGAGGTCGTCGATCTGCTCCAGGCAAGAGGGGAATGAATGGAAAAGCAACCGGCTGGTTTGACGGGTGAAATTTCAGCTACAACCGCATGAGCACAGCTCGGCAACTCGTCTGAAAATATGGCAATCTTTCAAGTTATTCGGCATAACCCTACAGCAGCATACAGTAAACCTTTCGGTAAATCAAACCTGGCAAAGACACTAGGGGGTCAATCTGCTCCGGGGAGTAGTGGCACGTCAAATATCTCACCATTGCGGATCGCAGTAGTATGATATTCGCGAACGAAACCTAGCGTAAGTCGGATCGATGGCATCCAACATCGCACTCGTTGTCGGGGCTTGTGGAAGGTCCCATTCCCGCGGAAGGCGGCAAGGGTAGGTTTCACAGGCATAGTGGGGTCGGTCACAACGCGTCTGTCCTCCAGTCGAGGGACCAACACGCTGCTTGTTCGACGAACATCGTTTGCAGCCAAGCTTTACGTAAAGCAAAGAGCGCCATTTCCCGCCTTCTGATCCCTAGGGAACGCACAACACGTAGACATTAGAGAGAAGGCGTAAAAGGAATATCAAAGGCCAGCCGTAGATTCCACTCGGGTCTGCAGAGCAGAACGCCATAAGCGCTTCGTTATTCCCCCTATGCGCACCCCCCATTTAGTGTATTGCAACGCCCAGCGAGAGGTATGCAAGCGATGATTCCGGGGGCGAGGGCGGTAACGGGTACGATACTGCCGTGGCGAATGAGCACTCTGGACACAGCTCCGGTGGACAGGAGAGCGCCGTCGATGCCTCCGAGCAAATGAGGGCGGATACCGTGCGCACCTTTGCCCTCTGGATCTTGGCGCACTACACGGGGCGATCAGACGACAGGGTACACGTGGCCAGTCACGGCGGACTTACGGTAAATATCCATACACCGATCCCAAGCGTTTACGTGACTTTCGGTTGGGTTTGTGGTGAGCAAGCCGGTGATACACGTTTGTCAATGTGGGTGAGCCCTAGGCAGGAAGGTCTGCCGTGGTCATTGGCATCCTTTGGATTTTTTGTTTGGCTCTTCAGGCTGTTCGGTTGTTCTGGTTTTGAGAGGACGGGAGCACGAAAACCACCGGCATATACAACTGTTGTCAGATCACAAGCACCAAATACTGGTTCGGCACACATACGCCGGTCGGTTTTGCGCTCTCGCCAACAAGCGCTCATGGCTGTTGAGCGGCAGAGGTCGGTCGAAACTGTGCTTGCGTTCTTGGAAAACGACGGTAAATACAATGGCTATATCCCGAATCTCCCTGCCTATTTTGGTCGTTTCTCGCCTTCGTTCAGGTGCTGACGTCTATCTTGATGGGGCCGACGGGGTTGGTAGAAGCTGCCAAAGCCGGCGCCGCGAGCGGAGACAAACCAGCTTCAAAGCAATCTTTCATCAACCTCAAGCTCGCGGCCAAGGCTTTGGCCAACCTGTGCCAGGTACTACATTACAACAAGATGGTACTTACGTACAAAACAAGACATGCATCGCGAACACCCCACCTGAACCCAGTCACATTCAGTAGGGTGGGCCGAAGTAGCGGGTCTCGTCGCTGTGGATGATAGGTTTAATCTTTTCCCTGCATAGATCATACACAGTGGAACGCAAGAACCTTACGGTGAATCGCTGATACGCCGGGCGTTTTGTTTCCGAGGATTAGGGCCAAGCAACGCCTGTCAGTTTCAAAATCTTTGCCAGCGCGCTGTGAGCAGGTACTTCTGTTGTCTTGTTTCGCGGGCCAACTTGTCTTGTTGCGCGCGGACCAACCAATCATTGTGGTTTTGGTGCCCGAAACGCAACGATGATTCGCCAAGACGAGCTCAGTGGGCGGCAAGAAATGCATGTTGCCGGCCTTTTTGCCTCGTCCTTTGGAAAAAAACTGTTCTTTTAAGCGTATTTTTTCGCTGTGGACTCGATGGCAAGGGACCATCACCCACTAATCCACCATTCTTAACCTTGGTGAGGTTCGCGAACCATCACGTGCAGAGCGCCACGCACTTGGCATTGACCAATTTACTATCCTTGAACTTACTCCTTCGCTGCTCACTCACAAACTGAGGAGCTGCATGTTGGTCGCCCCATTGATTTGTTCAACATCCCACGCACAAAACGATGAATACTGCCGTGAATATAGGCACCTCGAAACGCAGAGTTGGTTGAGCGCGCGGGGGTTCTCGCTGCCATTAAGGCACTGTACGCCTACATCTCGGACAACAACGACATTGTAGGCAACGCCAGCGCCAGCACTCAGCCTTCGACCAGCTCGGCCTACGGTCGAGCTCAAATGAATTGCATCCCAGCGAGGTACAAGATTGACCCCGACTTCCGGAAGGCATACCTCGTCATCCAGGTACACGCCGCTCTACTTCGTGTTTGTACTCGGAGGGAACGCCCTGTGCCACTTTCCTTGAAGATTGTTTCAAAGCGGGGTGATTTGCTCCGTGCGGGGCGGTTACCACTTCCAGGCCCGAGGAGAAGCAGGGTCAGGATAATACAGCGCAGGATACATGTAGAACTCGTACTGTGCAGATACGTGTCGCTGTGTTCGATGATGTTGCTTGCGTTTGAAGGAAAATCTGTGGCGACCCGTGGTCAAGGGTCCTGTGGTGCACGACGATGGCTCCGTGACGGTTCACTATGAGGTTCCCGCCGGAAACAATGAGTGCCTCGAATTGTCCAAGAGACTAACGCCCCTGGTGAGTCCTTCGTTGTTGCCTCTGGTCAGACATGGTTTTTGAGAGAATGGAGGAAGTATCGACGACAAAGACAGTGACAATAGCAATTCAACAATTTGTCAACAACACCGACTCTGTATGAGGGCGTCGAAACGAACAACATGAGCTAGGTAGTTTTGACCTCGCAACAAAGTAGACACGTGGCAAAACGCGGAGGTCAAGCCAGTTGGAAGACAGCACAAGACACCGATTGCAAGTGAATGCAATATAACTCAGGTGCACGTAAAATGTCGCTTCAGGTACGTTCGTCATCAAAATACATTCCCCAAGCTGTCGCTCGTTCCGTCCTCTGTATCGACTTTGTGGGGAAACATGAGTCGCAAGACCTGACACATCCATAAAAAATCCCCGCTTCCCTGTACTCCGTGAAATCTCCAACGGCGCGTGAAACGCGGCCAGATGGTTGAACGGAAAGAGCTGCAGATATGCCAGGGAGAAGTTCCGCACCAGATCAACGTCTTCGCTGAAGTTGCGGCGTGCCTGAGCGCCCTCGCCATGCACTCGTCCGTCCTCAAGCTGTTCGCTCCTTCCGGAGTGCTTGGGCCGTTTCTTGAGCTGAGCCTCGAGCATCTGGTCCCTCGGGAGACGTGCCTCACCGCTCTCCTCGACACTCCCGTAAAGGCGTACAGGTAAAGCGGTGTTATCGGTCCTCCCTTCAGTGTCTCGTTCAGCGTACGACCAATGGGTTTTGAAAGGAATACACACTACTTTACTGACTTTGATGCGCTGAGACCGTTCCATCTGCCGAACCTTGGGACAGCTTGGCTGCCCGGTTGGAGGGCCTCCGGTCGACGGATTCTTTGACACCAAAGATCACGTCAGCAGCGTATGCCGTTGACGGATACTACCCGGTGCCTCGCGTGCTTTTTTCCCGACTCCAGCAAACATGCCCAGGTGATGCGACATCTATGGAGCCTAATTACGTCTACAGTGTTGGACTCCGAGACCGACGCTCCCGAAAGTGAAGGAGACGACACCGAGGGCAACTTCGGAGAAGATGCCGTGGTGCAAGAAGGAGAAGGTACTGACGTATCAGGCGAAGGTGGCGGGGGTGAGCCGAAATGCATGTTGCACAACACTGTTGTAGTAGAGTCGTGTATTATCCACTTTTGGTGTTGCACGGTTGTGGTTTAGTCGCGTCACAAGCAAGCCAAACGTTTTTTCAAATACCCACTACTTCCCTCCCATTCCCCCTCACCCATGCCCCCATATGATACAGAAATGAGCGATTCCTAACGCAGTGATCCTTACCCACCATGTGGTGACGTCCATTAGAGCCCAAGATGGGTCTGAAAATGGAGAGCCAAAAGTTTATCTACTTCTTCAAAAGCTCGGCTTCCTTCGACGTCCTTTCTTTCTCCGTTTGCGTCTCTGAAACGCTGATATTCATTCGGTCTTGGATTCTAAGATTCCACGGTGGAGCCGAAGGCTGAAAGGCGGCGGCAACCGGACGCCGAAACCGCTTCTTGGTCGAGCCGGATCGTGCAGAAAAAGGTGCCGAAAGACGACAAAGCGCCGCTGACAACTGGTTGGGGATATCCTGTATATCGGTATCGTGGATACATTCCAAACAGCACCGATTTTTGGAACACACCCGGTACCCGGTTGCACTGATTCACAGGAGAGAAACACAACGCAAGCTGTTGTCACATGGTATGGTGTCGGACTGGTCAAAACGTCAGAGAGTTACTTGTGGCTTGCTGTAATCAACGGGCAAAACCCGTGGCCACCAGAGAGCCCATCATGGCGGCGTGAACTCCGGCGAAAGTGCTGCACGGCTCTCGGCAAACACTGGATGCTAACGAAGATAACGTCGTGCCTAATCCCCGAGTTGGTCGATGTTTTAGCTTGCCTAGATATCAGCTATTCACGGCCCACATCAACAACGGCAGGGCAACCGGGAGATTGACTAATTGTGGCTTCTCTCATCATCGTGACGAAGCTTCTCTCGACCTGCGCGCATGAAATGAACCAATCCTAGCTGGAGCAAGCTCTCGCCGTGAGGGTGCTCGACCGGTTGGTGGCTGGAGCCGACGAGGACGCCTTCGAGCCTACCCAAAGCTCCTCTACTCGTGGTGATGGTAGCTGGGGCAGCGACAAAATAGGCGAGCAGGACAGCCAACAGCCTGACGGTGATAAGGGCCTTTCTTTCGATGGAGGTGCCAAAAGCAAGCGCCGCAGGTCTTCTGCTTTATCGGCTCCTCTATCGGTGAGCAGACCGAGTCGAAGATTCTCTGAAGGTGTCCACGTTCTCACAGGAACGAGCGTGCCTTATCGGAAACTTCATCGCTCACAATAGCGTAGTTTTTCCACTCGCGGGTGTAGCGAGATCAGGCAACGTACTCGCGCCGGGAAAAGGTGGCATGTCGTTGACGCCTCAGAAGGACTTTTGAAAATGGTGTAGGCACACGGGAAGAAAGTTGAAGCGTAGTACCTCTCGGAGTATGGTATTCTTACAGCAGCGAAAGAAGTGTCCCCTCGCTTTGAGACAAGACGTTTTTACATCGAATCCGAACAGCCATGTGCCTAACATCGGCACCCAAGACTACAGAACAGTTCCAGCATCGGTCGGTACTGCAGAGTCGAAGAAACGAAACGGACACTAACAAGGCTGGAAGTACGTCTTTTGTTACAGCACTCGATGAACCTCGACCACCCTTCAGTCGGCCAGCCTGAAGTGGGTAGCATTAAATCACACTAGAATCGCGTTCGAGCGTCGAACTCTCGAAATCCCCACACCGCGGGTTGCTACGTGCGTGACATCGCCAGATGCTGGACGTTGGGAGGCGGACATCTGCCGAATTCAGACGCCAGTCACTTTTGATGACGTCCGGCAGGGCATACACCGTAAGCGGCATCCTAAGCCAACAAGTCCTTCTTTCTGGGATCATCGTGTTGGCAAGGTAAGAATCGAGGAAGTGAGACGAGGGGGGGAGGGGAACGGTCTTGTTTGTGATGATTTCGTTCCCCTGTTTCTGAGATATGCGGTGCGCAGATGAAACAAGGTAAGTGCTCCAGTTTAACAATGCCCCCGTTGGGTGAGCGTGAATACTGTTTTCACACTTTGTCCCACGACCCTTTCGCCCCTACCGTTGATATCATGGAGCCCCGTGGGACAAGAACCGAGTGCGGTGTTCAACCTTGTTTCCAAGAACATAACGCACTGTCCGGAATCTCCTAATGGTGCCTGACTTTCCTGCGACACGCACGGGAGCAGAATCGACTAAAAATATATCTACCTCTAGACTCAATCAGCCAAGCGTGCCCAAGCAGAGGGTACGGGAGACAGAGGAAGCGTTTCATCGATATATTTATATGACCTGCTTTACGCAATCTACTAAAGCAATCACCGACAAGCGGACCCCAACTTGCAATGCCCACGTGAACACCGGCTGTACGCAATGACAACGATCCCCCTCCTTCGATACCATACCTTGCTTGGTGTTCCAGTCCAACCGACGAGTCAAAAGACAACTGGAGAAGAGTACTACCGGCGTCACTGGCGGCGCCGGTTTTGTCGGCACAACGACGTCTGGAGTATTTCTGCATGGGGCTGGCGGGCTCCCTTTCTGATGCCGTTCGCAGGAATTGGCTCGCCCTCGACGGAAATCGGACGAACGCTAGAAACGCAATGGTGAACCCGATGCACGTGGTCTCTCTGAACCCAGTATTTGGCCATAGGTCAAGAGAAGGCCATGGAGATAGTGTAGCTTTCCTTGACCAAGTCTGTCAATTGTGCGCATCCTCGGCTCGTGGATACTACTTGCCATATTACGCGCTGGAATGTTTCACCGTGCACTTCAGTTGAAGCTGAAGTTGATTTAGAAAAGCGTCGATGTTGGATGGTTGTCATCGCGTGTCCTTTCCCCGACATTGCCACGTGGTACGGTTGTCTCACCCTTCTGACAACAAACAGAAAGCCCTATTGGAGCTGTGCGTCGACCACATGGCCGTTCTCGTCAACAAGGCCGAGCTTGCATATTTCCAGAACCGCCCGGACACTGAAACTGCTGCCACACACGAGCCATCAGCGCTTTCGTCCCTGGCGACGCAGCGCCACAGCAACAACAACGCCGAAGAAAAATCGCCGCGAGGTCGACATCAGAGGGAATCTTTGACCGACCCGCCGCAGAAGCCGGACACGAAGTCTTCTCCAAAGAGGGGCCTGCGTCTCTCAAGCAACCCGGACGTGTGCAAGTATCGCGGGGACGAAAATGGCGGTGGTGTTGGTGGTGGTGGTATTGATGGTAGCATGGGTGCTGCTGGTGTCAGTGGCGATGATCGTTGGCATGGTAGGGACCAACCGGCGTTGTTCAGGCAGGAGAGCAGTTTTGACAGCGCCGGAGCCATTTCGGCGCTGTCCGAGATATCTGGGCTCGGCGTTGGGAGAGGTGCGGAGACTCGGGGCGGGATTGAGGCCTTCCTGCTGCCGGCGGAAGAGCAGGTATCAAAGCAACACCCACAGGAAAGACCAATCTGCCCATTTTGGGGTTGTCGAGGCACCTTTCTAGGGATCGACATGATCTCAACCCTCGGGCGGTCAGAACTAGTCGATTTTTTTGACCCAAACGCAACGTGAGCTCCTAACATATGTTGGTCGGCGTTTCGTGTACCAGGGACCCACCGTTGAGGAGACAAGGATTCGTCTGCACCGCGCTGTTTCATTGCTCCGCCGTCACTTGTGTCTCCCAATGACGTCCCGAAAGCACCAAGCACTTCGTTGCACACCGCGATTCTCACGTGTTTTGGAGTATCTCTTCAGTGCCGACACCACCAGCGTAAGAAGAAGACGCGGTTCCCGGGCTTGACTGTCCGTCCTCCTTGTGTCCCTTCCAAGTTCACGCGAACGTGCATCCTTTCGCTCTCTCCTTTCGATATTTTAGTCAGAAACTCGGTTTTCACCGACCACTACATCATACCTCAGTTCTGGTCGTGTTGAGTGTTTGCTTCTATGTCGCGTGCTCCCTTTTCCGCCAGCTAATGAAATTCTGCCTTGGAGTAGATGTGCGTGTTTGTGGTGCTTCCGCCGTTGGATTTTCTCATTCCCACCAAGGGGAATGAGTTGCGTGCACACCACAGCTAGACGTCGCCGACGAGGGTTTCATTGATTTCATCTTCGATTTTTTTTTTGGCATACCACGTGTTGGACTATTCACAAAGTAGAGCCGATGAATGAAAAAGTCAGTCGCCTCGATACAACTCGACTTGGCCGCTCCGGAAACCCCCCCCCGCAAAACAAGTACACAATAATGCCGCTTGTACTCCCCACTATTGGTATTCACAGGTCGTTCAAATGCTTTTCCGAGCCATTTTGTCGTTGCTCAGCGTCAAAGAGGAGTGCACTACAGCTGAAGATTCACGTTTTGGAGATGGTTCAGAACACCCACGACGGCAGCAGTCCCGAACCGTGGGCAAGAACCGTTGGGGGAGCTTTCGTGGACGTGAAGGGCAGTCGCGGTTCGGCTTGGAGGCGGCCGGGCACTCCGCTGACGGCGCTGGTAATGACCCGTTTCTTTGTTTCTCCTTGCTTTCAGTTTCGCAGTTTAGAAAGTTCATTAGCCAACCCTGTGGTTGAATGTCTGGGTTCTCCGAGAACCATTTCCAACAATCTTGTTTACGCTGAATATGGCTCGAGACACTTCTAGCACCCGTCATTAACAATCTCTTCTTCAGCTGCACTTGTAGGCAAAATAGAACGATGGTTAAGAGATTGTTCGGCCTCTCGCGCCGATCACTCTGCACATGATGTGCTTGACCGCCAATGTCGTACTCGCACCGTGAACACCAATAACGCTGTTTCTTGCTTGAGATCCAGCTCGCCTCGAGTCGTGGCGCGCAACCTCAAATGTCGCCTTGCTCTACTTCCCCAACAGCCTTTACGTCAAGCACTAGCGTGACAGCCAATAATTGGTCATGCTGACCATACTGCCGACGCTTCCGTTTCTTCTCCAAAGAGGATCGGGGTGACGACACCTCCAGACCATCAGCTGGGGCAGCCGGGCGGTTGGACGACATCCTTCGCTTGTGCTGTCGCTTCCTTCGGTGTGGTCCGGGGGATGGAGTGCTCCACGTGTCCTTGCTTGCGATCGGCAAGGTAGGCTGCGGTAGATTTCCTTTCGCCCGCGCTCAGTGCAGCTGGTCTTGCTTCAATCGCCTTATCCTATCGTTCAAGGTATTGCAGCCTTTGTCGACACCTTCAATCCATATCTAGGTACGAGCGTCGCCGTTTTAGCGTCTCGGGCAAGAGATAGAGCGCTTGGTTTAGCATGCAGTCCTTGCTCGTATTCCGCGGGTCTCGAACAGAACCACGAGAAAGTCTGGGCCGTAGCATACCGCTCCGAAACCAATCCAGCCCCCGTCTGCCACCCCACTGTGGGCGTTCAGATTATGTCCATCTCTTCGCGGAGAAGGGTGAACGCGAGCGAGCTCGAGGGGGTTGTTCCAGCCGTCGCGAGCTTTCTCGAGAGGCCAAGTCTGTGGGTCAAGCACGCCTGCCTGACGCTCCTGCACAGAATGGCGTCGAGAAACGATCTCGGGGGCGTTATGGGTCTCGCGAGAGGTTCCAAGTAAGCATCTTCCCGGCTGCACTTGCTTGGATTACCCTCCTCTCCATGAAGGTCTGCGCCACAACGCCAGTGCTCAGCCTCTGTGCGCCATACCCCCCGCCCCGGTGTCAAGCGTATCCACCCAGAAAATATACCATATTGGACACTTCGGTGTACGCGTGGCCGACTCCGAAAGTGTCGCCTTCCGCCTGCGTGACCACTTGGATACTGACCCCTGCACGAGCAGGTGTCGGCAGGTGATCGCCTGCCTAAGCAATGTCGACACCGGCATTAGACTGGCCGCGGCAAATCTTGTGGGCGTGCTCGCAAAGGACGCTTTCTACAGCAAATCTGTTGTCTTTCCGGAGGCGGGAACACCCAACATTTTCGCCGTAGGTGGTGAGACAGAACAGGCTGTGACGCTAGAGACTGTGATTGCGGTGTCTATCGATGTGTGAGCGAACCAACGCTAGGCGGAAGCTAGAGTGCGTGAGGTTGCGCGATTGCTATTCCACCGATGCGGCAGCTAAGGATGTCAAGGTTAGCTTGTGGCATACCGTTGCTGTCTTCGTTGCTAATGGTTTGAATAGTTGCATTCGTTCAGAGTCTTTTATCCCGTGAGTGATCTGCATCGGTTTCCTTTGGTTCTACAACCATCACTCTAACTTGTAGATATTGTGGAGCACTCGCTTCGTTGCGGAGGCGTCCTATTCCCGCTCCTTCTTGTCCGGGTGTTCGTTGATGGAAAGTGGCGCACCTGCTGTATCTTCTCCTGACAGAATAGGCTACCCGGGAAATCACCGATGGCCAATGGCTTGCTTTCTGCCCCCCACGTAATGATGTTGCACCTCACGTACCAACGCCCGCAGCCGGTGGCGGTGCCGCTCCTTCGGTTGCAAACACTCCTGAAGGGAAGCCCGGCACTCGGAGATCATTCACCCGCCAGTCTTCCACGGAGTGGGACTCAGAGGTATTGAGTGTTTGGCCTCACGTAAGGAGAAGGACGTTGTCGTTCCATACGCAAAGGCCTTCGGCATGATGCAGAGACTTGAGACCGTTTTCGGTTCACCGCGGGATGCTGGACTGATTTGGACGTCAGCATGTGGCGCCGATTTAGACCAGAAATGGATATCGAGGCATCTTGATATAGGTAGTCCATTTTTCAGTTGACCTTCTTGGTTTTGGGACGTCGGCGAGATGACACTCACATTTGCACGTCAATTCGTACCCCCAGGCATCGTTGGACATGGACGGCGATTTTGACGTGCATCAGCGATCAGAACACGGGTGCATCCCGCCTCTACTGGCCATGGTGCGCTCGGGCGGGTGTAACACGGAACGAGGCGCAGCTTCGATGGAGCAAGAGGTACTACTTCAATGTAGCGTTGCTTTCTGCGACTGTCCACCTCAACCCAGCATCAAATGCAAGAACAGACGTCCTGGCCGGGAAAAGTTTGATGCTTCTTGGGTTTGCCGCTGTAAAATGCGCTCGTGTCCCGTAAGCGTTGATGAGGGGGGGACGGGTCGAAATGACGCCTTAACTATCTTGAGCTATGCCGATGCATCCATGTGGAGTCTAACGGGTGTGTGGACGGATGCTGAGAACTTACCCACAGAAAATGGCTTGTGTAGTACACTGACGAGCATCAGTTGTACTGAATTCAGCGTTTAGCGCCATGGACCACGACGTCGTTCCCGTCACGGTAGGCCATTGGCTGAAGACCTTGTCTTGGTCTTCTACCGCTGTTTGCTGCAGGTGGCCCTCTGCGTGCTGCAAGACTTGGCGAGCGCCAACAATCTCTGTAGGGAAGCAATCGTCAGCCATGGAGGCGTGCCGGTTCTTCTGCAGGCCCCCGAGAACTACTCTGCCAGGGCTAGGAGAGCCGTCGCAGGTGAAACGCCATTGGTGTTCAAGAACTGCGAGAACACTAGTTCAGACGATCGCATTTATTGTATGGTGGCTATTCCAACACAGAAATTCGAGTCCGAGGGAGCTCTGTTAAGGACAGAGGAACACGAATAAAGAGGGTTAATCTATGAATGTCGGTGTTGACTTTGTGGATGGCATAGTTTCCGAGAAGCACCTGCGGTTGAAGCGTTGCAGAAGCGGATCCCGGTTGGCGTTGAAGCTCTATTGCCGGGACGGATTCCGCATTCGTGATCGGTGAAAGATGGTGAGAGGGGAACGGGGCTCAAAGACGCTTCGTTGCTCGTTCAGTCGGAAAAGGCCATTCAAATCCACCCTACCCGCCTTGAGTTCAGCACCACATGATGAAGGTGTCAACGCCAAACGCATAACGGTACAGGTCTTTTGGCGGAGCTAAGCATCAGCCCGGGTCAAAGAGAAGCGCTCAAGCAAGGGGGCGGACTCCTTATCCTTCTTCAGTTTCAAAGGCAAGGGAGAGGGCATATCTGCACGTTCACCTAGTGCTACCATAACAATAGTTGGCATGATAGAATTGTTTCTATAACACTTCAAGTTACAAAGAAGATGTGCACTCTAGCTTCGTTACATCTGGACGTTGTTTCACGCCTTCCGTGCACCATCCTGCTACATCCAACATTTGTTTGTTGTACCTACCATTGGGCAAACCCACGTTGATCGAATTGATGTATTCTGATCCTTTCGCTGCTTCGGTTTTCCCAACCGAAGATCAAGGGACCCGGACGAACGAATCCAGGCAGAACTGGCCCTGAAGAACTTCGGGAGCGACGCTCTTTCGATCCACCTTGCCATCGCTAGCTCCAGCATGGAGGTAAGTGTTGTATTCGATATGAACAAAAGCGTTCCCAATTCAGTTGAGGACGGCACACACGTTCGTCCTTCCAAAGGGTAATTTCTTGCCGCACGTCATGACAAATTCCACGGCTGTTATGTCATGATTGCATACCAAGCGAGCATGGGTCGTCACCGTCCTTTCATTTGCGTTTCTTTTGAGCCAAAACACTTCCTTTTTTTTCCGTTTTGGGTTGATCCATTTCGATGTTGTCAGGTGCTTCGGAACTTGTTTCTGAGGGGAGGCAGCACCAACACTGTAGGGCGAGGTCTCATGAGGCCCATTCACGACAGACAACTTAGGGAGGCCGCGGAGGGTCTTGCGGTGTGCGCTATGCACAAGGTAAGGGGAAGACGGCTTGACTCTGGAAGTATGAGATGACCACAAGCTCCTATCGTCGGCAGTCTTCAAGTTGAAAGAGGCCTTGCTTGACCTACTGCACCCAAGGGCGAAATGCTGTTTCCAATGTTCGCATGACAGCACGTGTTCAACACCCCCCAGGGGCCAGGGGAAGCTTGGGAGCAATATTGCTGCTAGGTACACATTGCTACGCCCTTTTTAACTCTCGCTCTCTCACTCCTTGCTCATGCATCCGTCCTGCACACGAAGCACTCCCGGAGATCTCGATCGTCAACATGCCCTCTCCAATAGCAGCGAAGAGGCACGATGTTGCACCTTGTCGCGCGACTTGCCCACCTTTGTGTCTCCTCCTTCAGACCTCGGCCGCCAGCATTCTCTCGGAAAGAGGGCTGCCGTTAATTCTTGACATGCTGAGGGTTAGGGATTTCGACATTCAGTATTCGTGCACCCGAGCCCTCCTCCATCTCATTCGACATAACAAAGAGGTGACGTTGTTCAGATTTGGTACGACGCCTTGATACACTTTTTTTCATTTGTGAGGCGTGTATTTTTTTCCTGCTGTTTATAGAAGTATTCACATGACTCTGCCACTAGCTGCCGTCTCATTGTAGAGTTGGGAAGGTTGCCACGGATCAGCTAACCATGTAGGTATGCGGCAGATGTCACGGCGAAAACCGCTGCGCACTACGAACAGCGAACCCCAAACACTCGCTGGATTTTGTATGCGCTGTATTGTGACCATGCACGGCTGTCACAATTCCCGCAGCACTTCTCAGACAAGATTGGCGAGGAGGACAAAAGAGCAGCCATCCTGCAGCTGACGTGTCTCGTGAGGCCTGTCAGAGAGCGTGCAGCTCGCCTGCTCCAGACGAGGCTCAAAGAATACCATGCCAGACAGGCGTGCGTGAGCCAGCCATGGCCCTCGCAGTCACCGAAACAGCATTATCAACACCACCAACAAGGACAAGATCAACAAGATCAACAAGATCATCGCCATCATCATCATCATCAGCAGCAGCAGCAGCAACAGCAAGAACAAAAAGCGCGGCTTCTGCCTAACAAAGGCGGTGATGATGGTACGAGTGTTGGACCTTCAACCACTGACAACGCCGAGCATTTATTACTGCCGCGCATCGAAAGCGCCATACGGGAGCAAACAGGAGGACGGATGACGGCCAGGCCAACACCCGAACCATGGTAGGTCGCGTGCGCGTTGTGTTGTGCCGGAAAAGTCGTTTCCGCTGTTAATCTGGGCTATTTGTTGTTTGCCACAAACAACACCCCTCCTTTCGTTCGAATGAGGACCGCGAGCGCACGGTACCCAGGAGACCCCATGCCTTTCATGTAGTGCATCATCAGTGCGAGTTGCTTCTCCAAATACATTCCCTCCTGGCAAATCTATGCCCTGAAACGAGTGTCGTGGGGTCTCGAAGACAAGGATTCGACTCAAGCAATCGATAAATGGAGAACCCTTACTCTTCACATCCGGTTGTGTAGAGTGGTGGGCATGCCCGGCGGCAACCCGACGATGGGCTTTCTACGGTTTCGTAGGGTCATTCCACCGAATCAATCGCGTTTTATTTAGGGCTTTCCAAGGCGTCAATCGTGTTTTTTACCCCGCACTTCCCCCCGGCCGAAATTATGGCACTATCTTGGGTGTGGAGCACCTCAATGTTTCCGTGGGTCTACGGCTGCGGTGCCATCTATTGCCGTTTGCCAATGAGCCAACATACTAGGAATATCAGCATGAGAGGTTGCGGATAGGATGGAGCTCCAGCGGCATGCCCTTGTCGTTGTCGTCCTTTTCAACTTGATTTCATCTCCTTGCTCGATCGAGTTCTCTTTCGAAAAACGGACAAGTTCTGGCGAACGGTCTTGAACCAGATTTCTGTTTGGTTCTGTTCGAATCTTCGTCACGCTGTATTAAATTGGTTGAACAACTGTTCGCGTGAAGTACAAGATGGTGGAGGGGTTCTAATCACCTGCGGAACCAACCTCTCTTTCTTTTCTTTTCTTTTTTTGCAGTATTGCAAAGGAAGCGGGATGTGTGGCGCTCGCCCTCCGAGAAGATATGCCCGAGATGATCCGGTTAGCTTTCCAGTGCTTGGAGCTCCTGGCGAGCCAATCAGTGACCACCGTCAACGACATTATGTCGTGAGCAAACCCGATAGCGTCTTTGATGCTATAAGGAGTTTATGTTGTCGAGATCATCGTTCCTATTGTTCTAGATGAATCTGTTTGTTGTCATTTATCGCTCCTGTCGGAGGCTGGGGAAATGGTGATCTTCATGATGCTGATGCTAGCTTCAGTGCCTGCTACCGTCATCTTCGGTGTTGATGCCACGGCTGTAGGTGGTGGCGGCCATGGTGAAGGTGGTAATGGTGGTGACGGTGGTCGTGCTAGCTAGCATTGACTTTCGTTTGGCTCTCGGCATCATGGACGATTGGTGGTGTAGAACGAGAATTGGTGTGTCCCGTTGTTCTCATCCCGCCCTGCGGGCCATTCTTTTATCGTTTCCCCTCCCTCTTTTTGCCAGGTGCGACGTGATAGAGAGCTTGACAGCGCAGCTACACACTTACGAGATGCATGGCTTCTACCCAACCCAAGTGCTTGCTGGGAAGAGCAGCAGTGAAAAAGATCCAACAAGGGGAAGCGCTGCCAACATTGGCGATGGGTGAGAGTTGTTTTTGTACAATAGTCAAACTGTCTGCAAGGAAGCAGTGTAAGTCGAAGCTAGGACGACACTTCCACTCTTCAGCAACTACTGCCACTACGGTTGCACTCTCGCATGTCACTTCTTTCTTCGCAATACCAAATGCCGCGAGATTGCTATTGACAGGGAGATAACCTGTTTATCGCCTTGTTTCCGAATCTGCAGCCTCGGGCTTTCAGCGCAAATGGCCAAACGAAAGAGGGCGGCAACAAGGCTACAGCGGCAGTGCATCTCCGTTCTTTCCGGGCTAGCGTTGAACTCCACAGGGTCGACGATGCGACCGGCCAGACGGGAAACCGTCGAGCGGCGCATGCTTTTTCTGGCGGCGTTTCACTGGTCCAATTCCGTTCGAGGAGAGGCAAAGCTGGCCCTACGGAGGTACCATACGTGGCAAGCAGACTACACGTCTTCATTTGACCTCCATTCTGATAAACACTGGCACTTTGATGGAAAAATTGAACAGAGCATCTTGAGCGCTCCTCTCCCACCTTCCTGTTTTTGCATGCTTTCTTGTGGTTTGTGAAAAAAATTACATAAATGCGTAACAGTTTACGACGAAAACGAACTCTCCCCTCATTGTCCTTCGATGCGTCGCCGAATCAACACGAACAGATTACAGTCGAAGCGGAGCCTTCCCCACCCAACCTCCTGGGGCGTCCAGGACTGCCTTCAATGGCTTTCGTGTGTCGACCTCGATGAGATGTGTAGCGCGGCGCACGTATTTCTGTATGACGGTAAGTGTCTAACTTGTCAAGCTCTACACGTCGCTGTCGTGCGCCGAATGCAATTCGCCTGTTCGCGTGCCAAGTGCTCCCGCTGCAAAGCATTTTTGAGGCGTACATGTGTTTCGCCATGGGTTACGAGGTTTTCATACAGCCGTCCCTGCCAAATTTACATGCGCGTACCCTTTTCCTGGTTGGTTATCGCCCCCCTTTGTCGCTACCTGGTAGTTTTCTCACACAACAATCTCCGCCACAATGGAACAGCCGAAACTGGCACTCCTAGAGTAGTGGTGAAAAACGCTTGCTAGCCATACCCGTTTGTCGTACCCCCGCCCTCAACACGTTGACACTATTGCCCTTCAAGATGCCGCCGATGACCCTCGGCCGGGACTCCGAACCCCATGGCGAGTCACCGGCAGCAGCGGCAGCGTTGCCTCAAACTCATCGCACATGGCTCCAGGATCATCATTGGACCGACAGGTTCGTCGAAAACGATACTTCGTTCGACAGATTCCGCGGCTGCCTTCATGGGGTAATTCTGCAGTTTTCGTGGAGCCTTGCATGTGCTCGGTTTCTCGCGACGGGATGTCGACGTTCATGTAGGTCCAATGTCAGACATACGTGGGAAGAGCGCCTAGTCGGACAAACGGGGCAAGTAATTTTTTCCCAACTTGCGTCGCCGTTCAAGGAATCCTGTCCCCAAACCCCATGCCGAACGCGCCAAACGTACTTGACTAGGTTTCCATCAAACCTTGACCGCGCGGAAAGGACCGTGCGAGACCCCCGATCAACAGAGCCCGTTTCTAGGACAGAGTATTGAGACAGAAATAGATTGGGGCTTTCTCTGGGTAGGGCCAAAGCAATCAATGTTTAAATCAGGCTGCCCTTTGCATTTTCGGACTGGGCGTTTGGTGGAACAAATCACTCCTTCATATCCTCAGCACCCAGGATGCCCTTCTTCGAGCAAAAGAACTAAGTACTTCGAAGCATGCAATCTCGTTTTGTCCTTCGAATCATTCTAGGTGTCTGGAACGAGCAGCACTACGCGGAAAACCAATCCAGTGTCATCTACTGACGATGCGACCGAAATATCGATACCAACACATGGCGCAAGGGCATGGGAGCGGTCGCAGCAGCAGCAGTGGCACGAAAACCATCACCCTCAACCAGCTCCCGTGATGGCTCAAAGTGCTACGACCGGCGCATGCCAAAGATCAGGCCCAGATGCCTCCGGTGTAAACCATGGCCGCAGGAACTCCACCATCAACCGAAACATCAGCAGCAGCTGGTTGGAGGCAGGGAGGGCGGCTATTGGACTTCAGAGGAAGATTGGCACGGCTGGCCAGCGCCTCTTAGTGGTGACTAGGTCAGACTTTTCACGGGCTCCTTTTCATGCTTCGCCCGAAGTCTCCCGAATGTTTCTGCGGAGCCTCAGGGCCCTCCGGCTTCACGCTTTTGCCGCGTCAGCCATGGTCCAGTGCGGCTTTGTAAGGCCTCAGCAACAAGACTACAGCAACGCCGGGGACATGTAAGACCGCACCAGATGAAATCCCTCAGAATGGCCGCAGTTGTTGTTCAGTACCACCCCGTCCACCGTAATGCCTGACCTTGTTGTCGCGCCAGCCGAGTCCCGAAACAATTCATGACCCTTGGACTTTTGAATGTAGTAGCTTTGATGTGGTCACCATGCACGCGAGAAGACAGAATTTGCGGATTGCTATCCACTGCGAAAAACTCGCCGTGACGTTGCCAGGTACAAAGAAGGCGGTCGGGCGTTCGACGCCGAGGGCGGCGTCTCCAGGGAGGATTTCACCGGAACGGGGGTATCGCAGTGGCAGGAGCGACTGCACATGCTCAGAAAGATCGACAGAATACTGCTGCGCAGCAAGGACAATACGAATGAAATTGTTGTGACGGACACGACTCAAGACACTGGAGCAGGTGCAATGTTGCTGTTGTCTGTCGTCGTGTTGCGCGTCCACAAAATAATATTGCTGGATCCAAGAACTTTTTGGCCCATCTTGGCAAGATCATGTATGAAACATTGCGCCCTGAGTACCCGAGTATTTCTTTCGCGGGCAACATGCAAACGCTACCGACAAAGGTTTTCAGGACCCAACCGGTAGATTCCTGTGCCTCCCTCACTCGTCTTCTCCGCCCTTTCCTTGTAGCCCCTCTCTAACCCTCTTACCCCTTGTTTTTTCCAACCACTCTCTTGTTCGTCCCTGCACCATGATAAAGTCCATGTTCTGTGAAGATCTCGTTTGGTGTGCACTCGCTGGAAAGCCCCGACAAATAAGAAAATGAGGCGCAACGCTATCTTTGCATTCCCTCACGATCCGCCCTGTGCCTACAATTGATTCCAATTCCAATTCAGTGACAAGCGACACCGTGGAGGCTACCGACCGCTTCGGTTCGGTGCTCACCCTGAGGCTGGTTCAGCGTAGCCCTAAGGTTGGTCAAGAACTCTTTCCAGCCACTTCCATAGCGGTCGCCCCGGCGGTCTAGTTGGCATCCTCGAAACCTTCTAGAGGTCAGGTCAGGGGTTCGTATCCCGGCGTAAGCGAGCTTTTCTTGCAAAGTGTTTTTTTCTCTTGCTTCCGCTCCTGGCCTGGTGGATAGCGCTAGTTCGTGTGTACACAGAGGGAAGAGAGTGCTAAACTCTTCTCGCATTAAAAATCGAAGGCAAAGTACCGCAGGAGGGGGGGGTGGAGAGGGGCTCTTCTGTGTGACCACGAGTTGGAGTAAACGGCACTAGTGCTGTGAGCGCTGATTTGAAGTGATGACAAAAAACTAAATAAATAAGTAACCGCCACGACCACCTGGAGCCGTGAGAGGGCCACCAAACTTCCCAGTAACTTGTTCGTATCGTCAAATCCAATCCTGGGGCAGGCCTTGGCACGGGAAGTCTCATCTGCGATGAGTCATGGTGCCAGTACTACACCTGGTACTTTGGCGGTTCCTGGAATTCAGATGTCACGGCATGGGTATGATGGTCAACCTGGTCAAGATCGGGTCTCTCCCGCACCTGGTGAGGGATGCACTTGCAAGTTTCGTATGCATCGATCGGCGTCATGATTTTCAAAATTGCCAAGCCTTCCCCAGCATGCTAGTTCAGACCCTGTCAGCTACAGGAACGAGCTTGAGCTTGAACGGCTGTATTGACCAGCGCATCAGGAGTGAACCCCGTTGTTGTTGATGAACACATAATTCTTTCGACGGGCATAAATATGTTAGTTTATTTGAGTTATGAGAAACCAACCCAATGGATCGAAAGTTCGACTTTGGTGTGAGAATCGGGCACGATTCACGTTGATCAGCTACAGAGGTACATGGTGAAGTACAGCATCCCCACTTGCCATGCATATTAATCTGATCCTCCATCAATATTCAAGACATGATTGTTCCACATACATAGTCTACTCAATTTTGGTGTGGTTTTTTTATATAGGGTGCATGCTCGTCTCTGAAAAGGCTGAACCACATGTATGTATGTTTTTTGCTTTCCGCTTTGAAGTCACCATTATCATGCTTGTTCATATTTTAGTCTGCATGCGGGCAGCACGCCATCGGTTTGGAGCACCACACTAGATTTCTCTGCAAGATATTAGATATAGGATCGCCTTTCTTGTTTTCCTTGAGCGAACAAGCCTCCCACGCGTTCTCACCACACGATTTCGGATTACGAACATTTTTCGATGGATCGCTACCCCCTCACCTACTTGTTATTGCCGGATAACTACACGGGAGGCACGAGGTAGCTGTACTGGCAGGAGCTGGACGACATCTCTATGGATCATGAGACCGCGGGCGGGCTGCCCAGACAACATCGACCCACCTCACCTAGCTTGGTACCGGTTGATCTCAATCATAGAATTTTTCTTTGTGTCTTGAATGTCCGCAAACCTTGACACACGCTCTCGCTTCTATACGATGGACTCTGGTGTACGTCTGCCCGCTTGTGTTCATCCAGGTTTGACCACCGCTAACCAGAATGCTTCGGCATCCCGGGAACCCAGCCGTACACGGTCCTTGAACCGGCGTGTTAGCTACGGGAGCCAGTTGAGTGGAAGCCTCGAGGCGGGAGCTCCGGATTCTCGTGCCTATATCACCCGCGTTAGAACGGGAGGATTGTCAAGCTCCGGGTTTGGTATAGAAGGGGGAGGACTGCAGGGCAACAAGGACGAGCATGGTCTCAAGCTCCTCGGAAGTCTGTCTGATGTTTTCGGAGACGAGTTGGTCGAGGTAAGATTGGGTGCGTGTCGTATCTGGTTGATCCAGACGTCCGTAACGACCCACAAAACGCATCGGTTGTGACGAGGCCTCCCATCAGAACCAATCCTCCATGCTGTTTGAACCTGGGGTGTCCGTCAGGTCTATCTCGGCAGCTTTCATCAACAAGCCGTCATCTCAGAGGCCAAAAAGGTGCTGTCGCAGCCTCGTAACAGAGGTCTAGGGGTGGAACTGGTGGCAGGCGTTGCGGCGGTGGGCGTAGGGCGCCACTCAATTGGAGCTGTCATCACGACTTCGAAGCCGTACAAAAAGGTGCGCTAAATCATGTGAAGATCAACGCGCGTGTCTCGGCCAATTCTCCGCAAGATTTACGGACCGAAGCAACTGCTGCTGGTTGACAGGTGACGCTTGAGATGTCTGCGAGCACGTCCGAGCGGGAGTGTCCTGACCCACAGGGATACATCTCCACCACGCTCGCTGTCATTGAGGTACGACTGTCGCAAGATATTTCTATTGCCCGGGCAGTTTAATATTATCCAGAAGTACGGGACACTGCTAAAAAAGCAGTCTGGAGGAGTTTCTCCAGGCAACGACGGTTGCCGCTTAGCCGTTAGTGAATGTGAAGTCGAGGCACACACAGAACAATTAATCTCTTCAGGATTCATCTTCGTAGGACGCGACGGGCGTCAGCAACCTCTTCGTTTTGGACCTTTGCGACACGACCAATGCTCAAGACCCAAGAGACGGCCGAACTAGCCTCATGACAGCGGTGCTGGACAACAACGAGGTAGGAACAACGGGGGTATCGCAATATCCGTGTGATGGTGGTTTGCCTTGTTGTTGTAGTCGGTTGGCGGGGTGGATTGTCCGAGTACGTAAGTGATGGCAAGAAGGCGACATCAAAAGTGTGAGTGGTTCGTGCAACAATCCTGCCTTGGTTTGTGACTTCGCACAGCACGGAATCTATGGTCTCACAAAACGTTTGAATACGTGTAAGGTCGGTGAGGACTACATTATGTCGTGTAGCTTGCCCGCTCAACCGCTCGAGTCCCTAACGTTCTCCTGATGCCGTCACTTTCGCGCTTTTTCAAACAGCGATATCTTTTCTCAGCTTGGATTTCGTGTAGCCTTCAGCGCTACCCTCTCGATGACTTGAATCGTGTATTTCCAATTTTCAGACTTTGGTAGAGAGGCTTCTCGTGGAAGGGGTGGACATCGCGGTGACCGACACGCTAAACAGAACCGCTCTTCTTCACAGCGTCATCAGCAAACACGATGCCATCACGCAGTTACTCTTGGCACACCACAGCGAGCTCGTCAGGGATCGGCTGAACAGAGCCAGAAAGGTAAGATGTAAAGTACGGAAACGAACCAGCCCCCTTTTTCAAGAGGTCTGCGAGCATGCGTATCCGGACGATCTCTTTCAAAACGGCCCATTGGAGATTTGCTGTCCGAAGATGAATGGCCTCGGTGTGACTTTGCCCCCGGCTTTTCCCCAATCACGATAGTCAAATGTGCGTAACATGTCCAAAGCCCCACACATATATATTTATCCCTCTTGGAACCGTTTGCAACGCACAGCTTCGCGGCCGTGGCGGCGGCGGTGGAGGGAAGGGTCCGGGAACAACCGAGGACGGCAACAAGAGGTCTTCCTCTCTTCGCCCATCTCGACACGCAAGCGGAGAAGGAGGATTAACCAGTGCTGTCTCTGACCTCCAGGTGAACACACAATAAAGGACGGCTGGAACCGTCTCTCAATCTACCCAAAAATTTTCACACAAATGAATTGTTTTTCGTTACAGCCACCACACACGGTCCGAATGCTGTACACCAGAAAGTAAAGCACAAACCTCGTTTTGAGCAGGCGATGCTGGACCAGCGCGATTTCTCTGGGAAGGCAGCTCTTCACCACGCTGTGGCAGATACGGAGGAGAGGCATCAGGTTGTTCAGAACTTGCTTGCAGCGAAGTCTCAGGTGAACGCTTTCATTTGGATTTACCTGGTATCGTTTAAATTTCGGGGAAATGTTATGACCCGGAGGTATTGCCGGAAGTACCGTGCCACGGGACAGCAATTCGCCATTTCCCATGTTCGGGGCGGTAATACGTGAAAGCTTGCGACCCGAAAAGTTCTGTTCTCGAATGCTAGTAGCGACATTCAGTTTTGTCTATGTTGTATGTTCCAGGTGAATATTCGAGACGCTCGCGGAAACTCTCCTCTGCATATTGCGTGCCAGCACGGACACATCCACATCGTCAAAACCCTCATCATCTACAGCGCCAACTCAGGTATCTCGCATGGGGTTAAGGTTTGGTTCCGCCTTCGGCTTTCGCACCGTCTTATTTCGTGACATTAGTATGTCCAAGTTGACTTGATATTGCTGGGACTCGTCGCATGGCACTATCATCTTGTTCCCCTTCTTCATCACCGCGTGCCTTGCCTTTCAAGCACTTCCTGGGCATTCTCGTAAACTCCCCGTTCCCGTTTCATTTGCAGGATCCAAAAACGAAGAGCTGATGACCCCTCTTCACATCGCCAGCCTCAATTTGCGCATGAAGATCGTCAGTGTTCTGCTCAAGGAGAACCAGGCAGGCCTTCTGTTCTCTAGGCAGTGTCATGTCAACGCTATCCTGTTCATGTCGTTGGCATGGCTTCAACAATATAGGGTGGGGGTTGATGGTGCTGATTCAATCGAATCTACAGTAGTCTGGTGGTGCATGTGATTGCGCTAGGTACTCTGCAGTGCGCTTCAATCGTGAGATGACCGCATTTGGCGCAAATGGCGTGACGGCGGCCCTCGGCGTTCCTCAGAGGTTCTGAGAAACAATGCCAAAGGACCAGGATTTAGATAAGGGTGCGATATTATCCGGCATCGTCCATCCTATGTACTCTGCTGCTAGCGTGAGATGGAGGTTGGGGACGGCACAACTAGCTTGACCACCCATACTGTCGTGTTGCCCACGAACGTGTTGCACTATAGTTTTGGCACCGATTTACATGGCGGTTAGACATGTTGAAACACGCAAACGATTTTATCGGCACCGGATGCATGTCCAGTCCGCTTGACCGGTCTTACCTCTGTAGCGATATTTATGCAGGCTTTGTAGACTGTACGTATTTGGCGTGCTGTCGGGTACCTCATGACAGGGAGGGATGGTGACTGCCGAGGACGCAAGGGGATGGACACCGCTTCACTACGCCTGCCGGGCGCTGGCGATGTCGGAGAGCTCAACCTCCTGTACGGCACAGGCGGGCCTTAACCTGATAAGGGAAGGTGCAGAGGACGTGAGTATCATGATGATCAGTCGCTTGACAAAACCTCGGTGATTGGCTGGCCGGATCCATGCTTGCGATATTCAAAGCGAGCTGTTGAAAGGTCGTAGTATTGTAGTGCCAAAATCGCAGCTCCCTTCATGGTAAATATAAACTATTCTGGAAGGAAGTTTTAGTCCATGCAGTATGTAAGGAGTCCCTGGAGTTTTCTTGGGGCCTTTTGTTTTTGTGAAGTCCAGATCGGCACTTCACGCCCGTCACCTCAGCAGAGGAGAGAGTGCTATGTGATGCCGAACAAAACAGTCCTTCTTCGCGACTGAGAGTATTCATCGTCCGGGAAACGACCCCCTTTCGTTCCAGGTTGTCCAGCAGCTGCTGCGGCATGGTGCCGATCTCCACAGCCTGGACAAGACTGCTTCTAAACCTCTCGACTTTCGCAAGTACTTCGGCGAGCGTCGGGATGACATCATGCAGGCAGTCCAGGATACCTTGCAGTACAAGTGAGCCAGAGACGGACGGACGAACAGGGAGGGAGGACAGAGTCTCGTTGCGCGCTCGAAAATGGCATCATGCAAGTTCCCAACAATGGGATACAAATCCGCGTCATATCGAACTTTACTCCTTGCGCCCTGTCCGCTTAGACAAGGCTCCCTCCAAATTGGGGGAATGGAACACCCGTCCCCCCCCCCCCCCCCCCCCACC
>CACKRE030002233.1:266608-306414 GCA_902602495.3 Ectocarpus sp. CCAP 1310/34 | reverse complement strand
AGAGAGAGAGAGAGAGAGAGAGAGAGAGAGAGAGAGAGAGAGAGAGTTGTCTAGCTTCATTGACGCTATCCGGCTGCAATGACCCATTCCTCATCGTGATACTGTGTGGTTTTCCTCAAGCACAAACGACAAGAAACAGTTATGTGCTGGATCTAGCGGTGGGCGATTAGATGTATGAGCATTCTGAGCCATGCCGGCATGGATCTATTCCCTATGTTTATGCATGTTCATCGCTGTTGCAGAACGTCCTCTAAACACTAGTAGAGGGCAGCTGCTTCTGTTCTGTTCTGTGAGCACAACGGACAAAAAGTATGGGGGCTATTCTACATGTGCGTGACTATCACATGATTGCGTCGCGCTCGTGGATTGTCTTTTTCCAGGCTGACATTCCTGGCGGAGCTGGCTCTACTCATGCTCGTTCTTGTTAACATAGGAAAGGAGAGGATGGAGCTCAGACGACAGGTGCCCACGCGCGAGGTTGCCTGCTTCATGTCTTACAACTGCAAGCCCCAACTTATCCGTCTAGAGCTTGTTTTATTGGGTCAGGACTCTTCGCAGACGCCTCCATTTGCTCACACATCTTCATTACCTCCCTGTCCCCCATTGTCTCCTTCTCCGCCTCCCTCCCGCGTTCTTCTGTCTTGCCTGATGCTTTCCGTACGTAATGCACACCCAGGGGCCGTACTACTTCCTCGCGGTGACCAATCACTTGGACATCGTACTCATCGTTGGGCACGGGATATTGATTTACTTGATCGTCGCAAAGGGCACCGCCGTCGCAGACCTGGACCTGGTTGACCAAACAACTGATATCAGGCACGCTGATCCTGGAATCGTGGATTTGTCACGACCAACTTTCCCACCTACCGGCCCCTAAGATGAGATGGAAGGCCGCGTTTTCTTATGTCTCGCGAGAAACTCGCGCTGCTCGATACTTTCTGCGCCCAGGGTAGACTACGCATCGATATCTTTCATTCATGATACGATGAACCAACGTGTACCCACTGTTGTTTTTAACCATAATCATCGTTCGTGGGCAGCCGAGCTACCCCTAACGACTGTGGTGTGAACGCACAGATCGAGCTACACATATCTTAACGCAGATGTCGCACACCAGAAAAATATTACGAAATTCTTGGTGGGTTGCTCCTGTAGAGGAAAATCGTAGAAGAAGAACTTCAAATACGCCAATGCGCTTATGGTCAGCCTTTCATGGCGGTACGCTCTCCAATCCTTCAGGGTTTTGGCTGATTTGGTGGCCGTGGAGAGACAGTGCGTCGCGACCATGGTTATACTTGTGTGGGTGAAGCTAATGGATCCCCTGCAGGGCGTGTTTCAGGATTTCTTCCTCCTCGTCAAGATGATCGCGCTCATGATAGGTATCGTAGGTGTCCCTGGTTGTTGATGGATGTGGTGAGGTGCTCCAAGGTCGTCAAGCGTGTCCAAAGGAGTCGACGTGTTGTGTTTGTATGACAATCGCACAAAGGTTTTGGTGAATTGCGGAAACACGACCGAGTGACCAAGGTTCTAGATGAAGGCGTGCCGGTTGTGTGCGGTCCGACCATGTCAGATATTTGCATCTTCTCATCAATGCGGTTGCAGATATGCTTTCTTTAAAAGAGCTTGTGGCGGCAAGTGTTGCGGGATGAGATTCCAACCTGCCGTAGAGCTTCGTGGTGCATCCCATGGCAATACCAACGGTTTCCCGTGCCGAACACCAGGCAGCGTTTCATGTTCCCGAACCTCCATGTGCGCACATCGACCCAATATTCCAGGGAAACTGGTGAGAAGCTTCCTGCCGTTGCTCGCAATAATCTACGTGGCGTGGGCTTTCGCCCGGTGAGCGTTAAATTCCATTGTTGGTGTTTCACCTGCTATTTCCAGGCAGCAAATGAACTCGTCACGACGAAGATTCTGTCCGCGATTACGACGTTTATGACTGCAGGAAATGTCGATGTATCTGCTTTCTCGTACGCGTCCTTGACCATATGTTTTCAGAGGCACGAGCTTTGAGCGCACTCAGAAGGGATGGTCCAGAACATTGGGATGCCCTATGCGACCAAGTCAAGGATAGAGTGGGAGGAGCTTGCCGTTGTTGATGTTGTTTAGTCTGGGCTCATCATTTTGTTTCTTCCCCTCTTGATATGTTGTGCTTGTTACTTTGTTCTCAGGTACACCCTGCTCGGGGAGCTGGAGTTGTCGATGAAGAGCATATCTTCGGCAGTGGCCAATCAGTACCCCGAGACTCTGGGAGAAATTACCTTCGACAATATTCGCGCGGAGAACCTCTACCAGTCATGGAGGTGGGTTGGACTATCTGAAACTTGGCAACGATCAACACTGTAGCCGCATGTCGAAAGTGATGTCGTTGACGCTCACGGCCGTTGAGGAAGGACGGCACCAGAATCTTATCAGCATGGTAAACCAAGCTAGAAACACTGCCTGTTCTGCTGAATGCGGGTACCACCCCAACAAAAACATCATTACATGTAGTCCCGTAGACCTCGTCCTTGTTTTCGGCCTTGCTTGCATCGTTCGTGGCAATGGCGAATTCTTGCTGTGGTGTGTTAGCCGCTACAGACTTATTCCAAAGGGCAACGTTGTTCCCGTGCTACCGAATCTGTGAGCGTACGCATCATGCGCGAGATTGCCATCGTGACGACACGATGCTACCAATGCCTAACAACGACAGAATGTTCCACCAGGTACTCCTTCACAGCCTTATTCACGGTGCTGGTGGTGGTGATCATGCTCAACCTGCTAGTGTCGCTTCTCAACGACCTGTACGAGGAGCTCAAAAGCCTCGCAACGGCAGATTGGTGCAGGGCGCAGGTGCGACGTGGCCCCAGGTAGAAATCTGGTTGGCTTTTGGCATCACATGTTGGGGCGAAAAATCACTGGAAGACTTGGATGATACTTTTTTTGCAACTACGACGAATGCTTTTTTCGTTTGCCGTCGCCCACCCGGCACCCGAATAGCAATTTTATTAGGGGTGATATATCATAATTCCTGGTCATGACCGTTTTGGTCTCGTTAGATGCAGATGGCATGAGGGACGTCGTGATGTGTCCATACTCTGTTGCAGTATGCTCACCTTGTTCTAGATATGATAAGCAACCCTTAATGTTGACGCCGTATTTTGGGGTGTATCGCCATACATTTGCTTTTCAGGAAGTTCAGCCGAACACAGAACCCACAGTACGTGCGCGCATAGTGCTGAAGGACTTCCTTGACAGGCGATTCAGTGCCTAGACTTCTTGACCTTGACGTTTGTATCGCTCGGTGCAACCTACTTCCTGTGCTTGGCACTTGGGCAGGCAACGGCTATATACATGAACGCCCGGTGGCACAGTCAGCAGCAGCAACAGCAACGCCTTCACCAGCGCAATAAACAACGCGGGAGAAACAGCACGTCTCGCCGTGATGGCCTTCGGTGGTGTCCAAAGTTCCCTTCCTTATCGCGCTGGCTTGCGGGTCTGGATAGTCACCCCGCTGGCGCTGGACCGACAACACATCAAGCAGCATCAGGCGATTCTGAACGGCCATCGAGCGAAGGGGTGAGAACCAAAGTAGGTGACCGATCATCGTGGGTCTCATTTCTGTCGGCCTGGGATTCAGGGCAAACAGCTGTACCAAGCTACGAATGCAGTGTCTCTGGATCCACCAGAAGAAATTCACTCAAACGTGTTTTTGCTTTCTTTCTGACCGATCCATGCATTAGTCTACGCACTGAACCAACGTGCCCTTGTTAACAGAGTAGCTGCGATTCATGGTCACAGGCAAACGTTCCTGGCATTGCTGTGCAAAAGTGCTGGAGTACAATGCGGAAGTCGCAATTCACCGATGCCAAAACTCACGACCTATAGCCATCGAAGGCTATGAAGTTATATGAGAGAGCCCGGGTAGGAAAGGAACTAACTTCATGATGTTGTTGGTTTGCTTTGATCCGAACACCACAGGACAAGGGAATTGAGCAAATGCAGGCCCGCCGGTTGCTACGCCTGAAAGAAAAAGCGGCGACTTTGGGGCGAGATCACCTCGAGCTGGCGTCGAGGGCGGAAGGGGTGGAAGCTGCTGCGGTTCTCGCGTCCATCACCGACGCTCTTGACGTTTGGGACAAACACTCGCTCCACGCCGCCGACAAGGTGACGCGCTCACTGCATTGTAGGAGTAGACAGTTGCTTTGAACGCAAACGGCAAGTCATGCTGTAGTTATCGGCGGCTGCTGCCTACCTAGGTATGTAGTTTGAAGCTTTTTGTTTCAACGTGTTTGTTGATTCTTCCGTCTATCGAATGCGTTTCTAGCGCAAAGTCACCACCGTCAAGGACCCCCTTTCTTGCATCAGCCAAACTTGTCACACAGCTCCTTCGTGAACCGTACCACTTAAGAGTTTTCGGGGCTTTACCAATCCCTTCGGGTAGGTAACTCCTCCCTGTCCTTTGCATGTACCGCACCGAAGGCCCTCTTGAACACCTTTACGAAACCCTTTCGGCAGGGGGAAACGTCCCCTCTTCCCCCCGTCGAGGCTCTCCGAAAGCTCCGTCAGCTGCTGATGAACGGCGAAGAAAGGGGCAACAGCGGTGGCAAGAACCAACCCCCTCACGTCTGCCGAACGCTGTTGCGGGCAAACATTTTGATGTCCCTCGCGGGCATTATCAGTGCGGACGGGAGGAGAACGCACGCCGGGCAATCCCCTGCCCATTTCCCAGGGCGACGGTTCTCAGCTTCAGCTCAGGTTTGTAGCGACTACATGAAAAGGTCGTCCGGCCACTGTTGTCGCTGTCGCGACCTTGAGACTTCAATCGACCGTACAGTGCAAGGCAAGGGGCAGGAGTCACAAGCTTCTTTGGATTCCGCTGTACACCGCTGTGCACTTTTCGTTTGGGTGGGTGTCTTCCTGGGTCCGTCTCACGTTCTTCGTCTTGTAGGTACCTGGTCAGATACGACAAACAGACGTAGTCCGGCCTGACAAACCGGCCTGTTAGATATATTTCTATTTTCGATATTGTCGGTGTCACAAGACATCAGACGTTGTTCATTGTGCCATCTCATTCATTCCGGACGTCGGTCTGTTACACCTTTCGGTGCAATTTCTGGACGTACCAGAAGGGGTCACACAGGAGTAAGCCCCCTCCACAGCCCAAATTTGTTGTGCAATATTTTCACGCATGCGTGTTGTGCTACACGTGGTTGAGTCCGGAGGGCCTTGACGCGAATACCTACACACTTTGAAGTCGAAGCACCGTGTGTCACGCTACATTCGCGTAGTCGATCGGACTCTTGAGGAAGTAATCTGGTTGTCAACCATTTCGAGAATGATAGACTAACGTATTGACCGTATATAAAGGTGTACACAAAACCTATGGAGTTCCGTTCAAGGTTGCATCGAGGTTCTTTTCATGGCCTTCTCGCTTAGCAAGAAGGTTTTCGCAATCTTTGTCGTAGAAGATGAGGCCGAGAATCTCGTCCCAAGGGTAAACTTGACACGTCGTTGTTAGAAATAAACGTCGCCCGTAGTCGAGCCACACCCACGATACACCGGCGCACCCGGCATGGTCTTGGTAGCGTCCTTGTGTACTGTCGCACGTCTGATGGTACGGTGACATGTCGCGGATAAGTTCTGACAGCCCGTGCTCCTGCCCGAGGAACATTTCAAGATAATCATGCTCGTGGCAGTCAGGTGGCGCTGCGCACACCTTGTGCCCAGCGCATATCTCAATCGGTCAAACCGGCCACCCTCGTCGCTCGTTGCCTGGCCGACCTCTGTCTAACGTTTCTCTCCTGTTCTTCGAAAGCCTCACTGGACTTCTCCCAGCTTGTCCGGAGTGGGGGAGGCACTTCAGAGCTCGATGGCCAGGATGCGGCAGTGGGTCTCGAGCCTCACGGGGTCTCTGACTTCTTCGGGGACAGAACGACGACAAAGCTGGAATGAAGCCAGGTACCGATAACAGAGAATTTTTCGGTGGCATTTCAGATTTTGAAGCGGATTTCGCCCAATATTCCAGAGGGAATGGGTCGTCATTCGTTCTTGGCAACCAGCTTGTCCAACACGTGCCAACCCACGGATAATACCAACCTACAATTGTTCTGTCAACAGCTCAAATGGCACTTTGTCCACACAAAACAGGTGCAAATAGTCAAGAAGAATCCTTCGGGTAATAACTCAAGTGCTGGAAGCCCAAATGGGAACAATTCAGGAAGTGTCTGGTTCCCGCACCGTAGTCGTCACTATGCTCCGCTGTGTGAAACGCGCGTTGGAAACCTCGGTCTATCATGCTTGTGTGGGTACGGTGTGTGATACCAGATATACTGTTGTGTTGCCTGTGTGCCTCTTCTCGACCTCCGACTTGGTGTAGACATATCTCCCCAAGCCGCCTGTCCCCTTGTTGGTAAATGTCTGCATAGTCCAGTCCTGGAAAAAGTTGCTGACTTGGCTTTAGCGTGGAAAGAGTCTCCAGTGCATTTGGGGACACTTTTCTGTCTAAATCCAGGTGAGCGTTCGTCCCTCGGGACCGTACAGCCTCTCCCGATGAGCGAACGCGATACTTTTCTGGACCTACAACCTCTAACTAGTTGAGTGTTTTAAGGGTTATCAAAGTCCTTCGACCTACAGTGCGACTTTCTACTTTGTTTTCCCTTCCGCCACGGCGGTCATTGCTACAGTGTTTCCTCACCAGAAATGCTCGCGTCATCGTCGATCCCTCCTTTCCCCCGCGCACGCGGCACCCGCCCCACCAACCATTTCTGTTCCAAGGAAATTGTCGATAAAAATAGCTCAAGTACTTGTGGAGTTCCCGCTTTCCCCGGCGGCTGCTGATGGAGACTCTTTCGCAGCGGCCGGCCAGGAGAACAACACGGCGCACCCGAAAGTGGAGCAGGTGAGGGCGGCACGATTCGGAGGCCCGATGAATGGCCGCCCTGGCCACCACCACTACTGCGACCAAGGGGCAGCGGCCAATACGAACACTGCAACGAGGGCACCGGTAGCACCGGGAGGAACCACAAATCGGACAACTTCCAAAGTTCAGCAACGAAATAGGAACAGCAGTGGGGCGTGTTCGTCTCCCGCGGGGCCCGACAACGGCTATGGTGGTTGGTGGGGGGAGGGCGACAAGGTGCTTCGGACTATGGGAGGGGGTTTTCTAACCATAGCGTGTCTCTCCACGCTGAGTCGGGCAATTTCGTCGCCTGCAACAAGACCGGTGGCCGGCACGCCGCCAACACCACACGGGTCGGGAACCTTCACAAACCACCCCCACAAGTCGCCACACCACCACAACAACGACGTCAAGGACGTCTTCGGGCAGTATGAAGTATCCCAGGAGGTGTCTGATCTGCTGTTGCTCTTGGCAGCTCTCTTTCGGTTGGGGTCACCACCGTCTCAGGTATGTTCGTGAAGTTGATGCCCCTCTCTCTGTAATTCCTCGATCATTCCTTTGCTCTCCGTCCCGCTAACCCCTCTGGTTTCTCGCATTGTTCGCCGTTCTCCACTGTGTCACTTTTGCGCCGACGCTGTCGATCCTCCCCCGCAAAAAGTGCTCGTGCTATTCTCGCTCTATGCTGCCGCAACATGGGTAGTGTTTGCTTGGCTTTTGAAAAAATGTCTCATGCAATATCCCTCATCCCGTGAGCGTTGCGTTGTTCGTTTTCCGTACTTTCAAGGTGCCTGGCGGGATTTTGGCTACACTCGGAAGGGTGCCATCCTCATCACCAACAACGGCACCAGCACCAGGAGGAGGAGCAGCCAACGCCGTTCTTCCCCCGACGGTGACCGAGGTAGAGGCCGCGCTCGCGGCCGGAACGGCTACCGCCTCGCGAAGAAGGAGGTCCTCGTCCGCCATCACTCCGCCCCTGACCCGTCCAGCACAGCAGGACCGCTCCAGATCCGTTCGCACCGGCGGGGTTATGGGAAGGTTCGGAGGGAAGGAAGAGGGGGTAACACGACGTGGGGGCAACAGCGCCAAGCAAGACCCAGAATCCACCCAGAACCACTCCGAGCGAAGTGTGATCTTCCAGGGGTTGGGAAACGTAGGAGGAGAGGCGGGGTTGCGTTCAGCGCACACGGCGCGACCACGACAGCCTCGAAGAAATAGCATGCGAGCGGCAATCGAGACACCGCCTTTGACGCTTTCCTCGTTTCCGGGTAGAGGTGGCGGTAGGGGGCCGGACCCAGCAACATCGGCGGTGCCCATGTCATCCTCCCTGCTGCCGTCTGACAAGGCGCCCTCGGAGAGGATGGTTGTGTCGGAACCCCGCTGTAAAAACTCCCGCGAAGGGATGCGGCCCAGCAACGCCAACAGCAATCGCGGCAGCTTCGCGAATTCTCCTCGGCTAGAGCAAACGCCTCAGCGATACTCCGGGGCGCCCTCTCGCGTGGGCGTCGCTGCTCGCGAAGGCCAAGCCCGGCGTAGTGGTATTCATCGTGTATCGGACGACCTACACGTAACGAGCCGCCAGTCGATGGCGACGGCAGAAGAAAGGCGCATCCCGGCAGAGGCGTTCGAAATGTGCGGAGGCGGAAATTTCGCCGTATATCTCGCCGTACGCTGCAAAAGTCTCAACTGTGAGAGCCGCCGTAATGAATGCGGCTTCGAAACTCTCGCCCATTTGGCCCTGAGGGAGGCCCACCCGTTCCTTCTCTCCTCTTCATTCTACCGGCGGCCTGGAGGGGAAAGTGTGGGCAAAGGGGGCGGAGCGAACAAGCGTCAGGGGTGGAAGGGGCCCGTCGAGGTAGCAAGGTCGCGGATGAACGTGGCATGGTGGACAACAGGCGAGTGGATACGAAAGAGGGAAACATGAACGTTGAAGCGGGGAATGGGGAGTATTCCCCATCAGTGTGACTATTGCCCTTCCCGCGACCCTCTGCAAGGGGAACGGATGTTGATTTGCGACTGACTTGCCATTGCCAATGACGCTTGATTGGAGCTTCTCCTGACGTTCTCGACGCTGTCTCTTCTTGCATGTGCTTCTTCGATCAAACCTTTCTGCTAGTGACATCCGTTTCCTTTGTTTGCTCTTGTGGCCACATTGCCCCCCTTGGAGCGTTGGCCGTCTCCTCCAACACCTACAAATAGTACGAAGCATATCGACGCTTCGTCCCTTTTCCTCCTGATCTCCTCGTAGCGATCAACCTCTCCTGGCTATTCGGCTCACAAGATTTCAGTACATACACAAAGTGCAATGAGTCTTCAGATTTAAGAAGCGCCTGCATCTTACAGGAATGGTCCAATACTGCAAGGATCAGTCAACCACACCGAAAATATTGCTCCTGAATATCGTTCATTTAAGAGACACGAGAAACGATACGTCAAACCGCACGGAACACATTGATAGGGTATTTTTTTTCCTTCCGCCGCCGCTTCCTGCAAGGAAACAGGTCAGGAAGGGCCTCCCTGTGGAAATGGTGGTCCCGTCGGGGATACGAGTCCTACCATGCACTCGAATGCCCTCTTCGGTTCAGCAAGCGATGAAGATGGAGTTGGTGCAGTAGATATATCTACAGTCGCGGTGGCGTGGAGGGCACAACACCTGCCGATCCTATTGACAGAGATAATTAGGGATTGCTTCATGACGCAGGTGGGTACCAGCTGCTGTGTTTGTGTATTACTCGTGTTGTTTCGACGCGTTTTCCACATGTTTGAACAGATTGAGCTTGGCTGCTTCTATCGAAAACCAGCAAGATCGACATGGAATTTGCCATCGGGGACTCGAAAGTAACCATCCCGTCTGCTTCTCATAGCGCACCCCTAAAACATGGATGGACGGTCTCTTCTCGGCTTGCCCCTTATGATTCATGAGTCCCCAGCGCACGGCATTACACCATTGCACGGCTTGATGTGACATAAATTCGTACGCAATCTCCCATTGAAGCTGACGACGAGGTGAGACAGCGAACAGGGATTCCTCGACGTAACGCTATGTGTCCATTCAGGTTAGGACCCTGCTGGAAGGTAACACCCCCGGCCGATCCCAAACTGGCGACGAAAGTGCTGCGGCGAGCGGGCTCGAGGGGTCGAGCACCAGGATCGATGAGATGACCGAGTCTTCGTCTCATAGAAGCTTGTCGCGGCGCACGAGTATTGTCGTTTCGAGCTTGATTGGGCGCGGGAGCAGTCCTACTTCACGCATTGATGCACGCCTTGGCCAGGTAATCCTGCGTCTTGGGAGCGGGTATTCAACCGTCTTGTGCAGCAGTATTTTGCCGCGGAACAGCATGGAAGTGCACACATTTTGGCATTCACAGTGATCATTTGTTGATGCTGTACCTTTTGAGGAACCACTTCCTATCTCCGGTCATGAATATTTCAGCCTTCGATGAAAGATTTGTCCCCCATGCCTTCTGCTCCAACAGCCCCGCTCTAGCTCAGGAAGAAATGTCGCCGCGTCAATGCCTTGGGGTGATAACTTTTGCCCCCTAGCTTCTTTCGCATCACTTGTTGTCCTCTCGAGTCAAGACGAATATCGAACATCTGACACACCCGGTGTCTCTTCGCTTGTTACAAGCGATGGAGTCACGAAGAGCAATTTAACCGCTTTCTCGTTCCTCCTCCCTATTCTAATTTTCGCTTTATACAACAGCGCCGCGAAGACCTCACGGCTTCTTCACTGAAAAAAACACATTTTTTCCTGCTTCGCCGTACTTCGAAAGGTATGTCGCACTGATTTCTCTTCCCGCCCACCCAACCCCCTTCGATGTTGCTGCAGGTATCGCATCGGTCAAGCTGCGTGAGAATGGGCGCCGCGCTGGCGTACCAAGTGTCCGTCGGTGGCGTGTTTCTCGGCGGGGTTGGCTGCCCGTCAGATAGTGATGGATCCAAGGCGCTGGTAGACGCTGGGATGGTGGTTCTGCTTATGAGAGTTGCGGCGGTGGCGGAGGCGGCGGCGAAACCGCCGTCGCTGATGTCGTCGGGGACGAATGCGGCTGAAAGAGGTAGGTGATCACAGGTAGTTAGGGCTGTGTCGGTGAGAGACAGAAACTGAAAAGGTGTTGTTTCACAGGCACATCCTTTGCCCGTTCCCGATCTGATACTTCCGCTGCAACGAGGGGTGAGGCTGCAGAATGTTTCCGAGGTCTATTTCTATGATGTCTCCTCCAGAGTAATCCTGTTCCGTACGGTGTTCTTGGTGAAGAGCAAACTTTTCTAACTCGGTGTGTTGTCCAGGTGGACGGTTGCCTGTATCCCGGGTTCATAAAACGGAAAGTCTGGGGAAATTAAATGAAACCATAGTGATGATCGAACGAAGGGCCAGCTAGGGTCATTAGACAACACGGAGGTTTTTGGCAAACCGCTGAAATGACAAACAATTGTTTGTCTGTCCGGTTGAAATGACACGACGGGTTTGGCCATTCTTGGCTGAATTTTGTCCATTTCGTGAGGGACATATGCATTGAGGGGAGATGAACATGCGACAAATCTGTCTCCGACGAGGCGAAGCTTGTCTCCCCACAGGGCGTAAGGTAGTCGAAGGAGTACGAATATCCCATAGAATCAACGTTGATTGCTTTATTACGATGAAATTTAGAAGCAATGCTCTGAATTAAATCAACCACATCCGGCTCATAATGTGGCCAATTCGGCTTGAGCGAGGCAATGAGAAGCTTCCCCATTTATCACAGGGCCTTCAGCTCGAGTCCTGGCCTTGGCATGCTTAACGGCCATCATCACGAAATGCAGGATCGACGACGACACGGCCGCCACGCCTGTAAGGAGCTTGGATGCCGAGGTGAGGTTGGCGAAGCACGTTTTCTCTGAGCGTACAACTTGGGCTTTGTCTCCGAACAGTTGGCTCCCGTGCTGCGCGTGGTCCAGCATTACTTTCTCAGCAATGTTTCGAGCCAGATTGAATACTTTGCTCTGTGTGCAGTCGCCCGTTGGTCCCTGTGCAAGTAACGAATGTTGAAGCAAAGGGTCAGCTCGCTAAAACGAAGAGGGCATGAGCCATTCCTGTACTTGAATTCTCATCGCCTACTCACCGATGATATCTTCGGCGGGAACACCCAGACCTAGCTTTCCAAGGAATGAATACCCAAGCTTTCCGCTTGTCTGCCCCAACTCGACGGGTGTGCCCGACGTCCATTCCTGCTGCAGGGCAAGCGGGTGCCATCATGTCGAAGCGTACGGTGGAGTGCGCTGGAAATAGGCCGACTGTTATGCTCAGGGCCTCTGTCCTACATGCTTCATTTTTCTGCAAACCCCATTCAGCGAATCACGAACCTCTTATCCAGCCCACCCCGGTGCCTTTCAACATTGACTGTTCTCCTGAATCCCATCGTGGACGATCAGGCCGAGGGTGCTCGCTCATACGAACGCGATGGCCTACTCTGGGGTTGGGATGGCGGTCAAGGGTCAGGCCCGGTGCTATTGTTAACCCAGGCAAGAAAACGACTAGAGTGAATATCGGAACAGTTTGTGTAAGCGATACAACCAAGCAGGACCTCATCCACGATGACATGTATCAGAAGGCCGCAACGACTACTCGGTCGAAATCACCGCGGAAACCTCACGTTCCCCCGCCGATACGTTTCCGGTTAAAACCTCAGCGACATATCAGCTCTTGTTTTTGTCTGTGCAGTAGGCGTTTGCACGAAAACAATTGGGGCAATATCATACCTCTTCTGGTTCGGCCCGATAAAAATAGTTCACTCGAAAGCCAATCTGTAACAGGATTATGATTAAGGGAGCCACTGCAAATGAATCAAAACCTCAACAACCATGTCCACGCTCCAAGGAGAGTCATAGCCCTTTAGATTTCACTCGACAAGCCAATCTCGCTTCACACCCAGGAGGTGTGGAAATGGGCATCGCAAAATCACTGTAAGCCCAACGCAACGCAAGTTAAAACAAGCTGAACATCGTGTAAGACGCAAGAACTCTACTCTATTCTGAGACAGAATCTCCACGCCGCCTACCCCCTCTCTGCTGCATTCTCGCAAGGGCGATCAGGCAACACAGATGACCTCCTAACACGGCCAATTGTTGTACCGCAAACGATCCGAGACAGAATGACGCCGAAACTGGTTGTAGCTTTACACACGAATTCTGGCCAAACAGGTCGATGAGGATGGAGCACGCCCCGGGGCAGAAATACATGGAGACAGCAACAGAGGAAGCAGGACTAAACCAACAACCAGACCAGACCAAACCGAAGGGAATCGAAGCCAACGACAAACAAGAAAACTAGCACATTTCTATTCACTCTCCGCCCGCCAACCCCGCCCGTCCCGTCTCCGCGTTTCCTCTCTTCGGGTGATGGCCAGCACCTTTTTTTCCACCCGATTTAGCAACCGTACGGTGCCAGCCTCCCCTTCGTTCTTGCGTCACAACGCCATGAGCCCCGTGTACTCTTTTTCCTTGTGAAGGAAAAGCAATTAATCACATAACATCAACTTATGCATACCACTTACCTCTTTTCCCCCATCTCCTCAACTCAGCTTCTCCAACCGCCCACTTGTTTCCGTCACGATACCAACCTTTCAGGCCATGGAGCTCGCGTGTCTTTTCATGGACATCATGCTAGAAGGTGAAAGAAGCTACTTCATGCGCTGGTAGTAGACGGCACTAACCACGTGATGCTTGAAGTGGGTCCCACGACACAACATACCCGCTACCCGGGACGTGAACACCGGTGGAGATGTTCAAGGCTGCCAGACAAACAAGACACATACTTGTACAACATTAAAAGCACATGCCATCCCTACGGCATGCTACAAACACCCGTTTCCGTTATTTACGTACATTCGCTCTGTGACCGCTCTGGAACCGGATTTACCCGGATTTCACACCAATGCGAAAAAACATTCTGCGACAATACCTTACGAAAGGTGGACTAATTACCGCAAGGTGGACCTGTTTTCTTCGAGAATATGGTAATGTTGAGTCTATAATCCAAGCCAAGGTTGCTTGGTTTGAACGAACGAGTCCGGCGTGGAAGATAATTGGGGTTTTGGCAACAACAGAAGGATTTTGTCTTCAGCGTACGGTTGCTGTTGCAATTTTATTCACGGCAGATCTGTTCCCATGTTTGTGAGCCTTTCGAGGCGGTATTTCTTCCGTCAGGCTCAGAACCGTGGCACCTTAATCGTCGTTGATGTTCAGATTTACGGCACTTCAGCACGGTGTGTCTCATGTCACACCCAATCCCTGTTCCCCCAGGACTGGCCTTCGGCGAAGAAGCCGGCGCGGAGGGAGACGAGGGTGGAGAATTGGCAGAAAGGTCCATCACGGGCCTTC
Source organism: Ectocarpus sp. CCAP 1310/34 (assembly GCA_902602495.3). Lineage (NCBI taxonomy): Eukaryota > Phaeophyceae > Ectocarpales > Ectocarpaceae > Ectocarpus > Ectocarpus sp. CCAP 1310/34. The sequence goes on along the minus strand of CACKRE030002233.1, from coordinate 292,181 downwards.
ATCTCCTGCTCAGGTGGGTTTTCGCTCCCAACAGTGTGTGTCAGGTTCTTGACACGGATCGGTTTTAGTCGATTATTTCTAAGCTGCCAAACGCCTTCATCGGCAGTAGTAGAACCTATACGAATCTGTTTCACCAGGCCATAGACGCGAACACTTCGAGACCGTCTGGAGTGCTGAGGTCACAAAAGTGGTGACGAGAGTTTTTCCTCTCCAAAGCAGGAAACAAGTGGTGTTGCTGGAAGAGCTTGAGAACAAGTTTCTTCCCTGACTAGAATGCGACTCTATGCGCGGAAGATCATCGCTGATAATACCGCTCTCGAGGTCACCCTAGCGCTGAGTACCATGGCATGCTGCAAGGGTGATTTTTCTCCGAAAGTATCTGCGCCCGAAGAATGTCTCGGCTAATCGTTTTTCCCGTGGAACGCTGGCTACTACAAAAGACGGCCAGAGTTGGCGTCCGCGAATGCTTGATTTCTGTTTCCCCGGAAGCTGTTTCGAAAATGGGTGGCGTCCATCCCTTACGTGGCTCATGTGTGCGCGAAATACCAGGGCTTGCGAGGTTCATGACTGGGAGCTTACCATGGCCGGTGTCAATGTGGAGGGGGCCTCGGAAGGAGCGCACGGTGTCATGGTGGATGCTATCCGCTGCCACAGGTCGGTAGACGGGAAAGCATGGTGGGCATCAAGGAGATTCCTCCGCCGCCGTTGCAGCGCAACTAAGGTTACACGCGTAGGACAAAAAAATGACCTGGAGCTCATCTGCGCCCGTCCGTTCGTCCATGGGCCAGTGTAGGCGGGCAGCCTGCTCCTGCCTGATGCTCCTTCGTAAAAAATCGTGTGCTGTTGGCCGTGTTCCCGCCCGATCACCCCGGCCCACTTCGAAGCCCAAAGATTCCTGCCGATTACGACGGATCCGCTCTCAAGCAGCGCTAGCTCACAAGCTGGGATCTACTCCACAAACCAACGACGATTACATGATGATTGCCCCCGTTTGTGCATACGCGGTCTCCAACAGTGTCACATCTCCTGAAAAGAAACATTAAATCGTGTCCCGCGCCAACACGTTGTTATTTCGATCAGTCTTGACCTGTTGCTGTTGTGTAATTAGGCACACAGAACGGCGCCTTCATTTTTTCCTGGAAGCTTGTTGAGATGCCTTTAGCTGGGGACCGCCGAAGGCATCATTGTCAACACCGTAACCATCGTACATGTGCAGCATTGGTAGAACTCTATACTACTCCTCGTATGTTTGTCTGTTATTCTGATCCTCACTCGTCCGACATGTGTGTTTCCATCCTCCACCCATCCCTCAAACACAATGAATCAACGTCAACACGCCGGAGCAGGGGATACCCAAGCCTCGAATTGATGGCAGAAGGAACGAAACCGGCGAAGAGCGAGGAACAGGGCTGGAGTAGTGATGGGAATGATTCGTACGGCAAGATCCAACCACGACATAATTCACCGCGGCAGCCACAGCAGCGGCAATCGGGGAACCGGAGCCTCTCTGGTTGGTGGGGCTATCATTTTGGCCGCGGGAGAACTACGTCTCATGAAGGAAGGAGGAGTATGGGGGGTCTTCACCAAGGCGGCAAAGGGCAGACCCGACTACAACGCCAAGGAGAGGGTGGTGACGTTGAAAACTTGGCGGGACGCAGTAACCCCTCTACCCAGGGCTCGCTCTCATCTAGTGGTGTTGCCGCAACCCCTAGTAGACGGAATTCCTCAGGAGGGCAGGCGCGTGTATTTCCACGCGGATGAGGCCGTCCTTCGTTTTCGGTGCTGGATCGGCCACGGAGGCAAGAATGGCCACCGAGTTTATGTGGCGGAGTGATCCTCAATCCCGAAACAGATTGTGTTGAACATTGATCCCCTAGATGTGTTACCACTTGCGACACGGGAGGAAGAGCAGCCCAAGGAGTTTGGGGAGCGGTAGAACGATTGGCCCAACCCTTGGAGCTATTTCGAGGCTCCCACCGGTGGGTGAGTTTCTATCTGTAATGTGGTACAGTAGGTTGATATGTTATGTGGGTGCTTTGGTTGTGGGGCTACATGGTCAAGTTTGTTTTCTCTGAGATCCTGAGAAGCACTGGTAACCCCAGGAGGTTGGATCCACAAAAGGATTGAAAGGTCTTGCTTGGTACATCGTAAGTCGACGGATAGGTTGAAGAGTTGCAACCATCGACGCGATAGTTTTGGGGTTCGGCTGGCTCACGAAGCAACAGGGATGGGGGAGGAGGAAGCCATAGCATTAGAACTATCAGTACCGAACTGTTTTGTCTACTCCACGCCTTGTCACGTTCGTGTTCAGTATGCTGCCGATGCGTCCGTGTCAAAGCCAGGTGAAGGAAGGGTGCAGAGTGGCGCGCAGTTTGCATGGTCTGGCATTAATCAGGCTACTGTAGGCTAATGGCCAATCCAAACGCCTTCACCCGGACGTAACCGGCTGCAGTTTGCACTGATTGCCTCATGATTTGTGGCGGAGTTCTTGTAGTGCTGATACCAAGGCAACGGGGCAGGGCGGCAGGGTAGAGGTAGTGTGGGTTGTTTCCTCACGGTATATTGCACAGTCCTCATGTTGCGAGTTTGGTCGTTAATAATTTTCTTGTGCTTCGACTTCGTCTGTTGTGCTTCGACGAAAAAGAGCAGCTTGGCATCGCGGACGGCTCGTGATCACTGCCATGCAGCTGGCTGTTGTAGCCAAGGACCATGTTCAGGGGCTTGGGAGAGGACTCGTTGGCATTTTTTGTGCGAATCATCTTGCTCGGTAAGGAAACTCAGCTATTATAAAATGTCCTCGACAACAAGGGGAGCCGGTCAGTGTGAATTAAACATCGCGAAAATGATGCCTGAAAAACCGCACCAGGTAGTTCTTGTCCTCGGTGGAAAAACAAAAAATAATTTTGATGTCTCCATCGTCTGCCACACGTTGTCGCGTAGCATAAGGACGGGCAGCTGCTGTTTATGATAACCGTTTCTGAGTTGTCGCCCATACCGAGAGCGGCATGCCACCTCTCCATCCTTCCCAAAAGCCGACTTCCTGATCTATTTTTTCGGCACGAAGGTGCATGATAGGCTTCATTGAACACATGTTGGACACCAACCCTCGAGGGTCTGCAGAAGGCGGCACCCTGAGCAACCTTGACCGGTTGCATCGTCTAGACAGCGAAAAGAAATTGCGGGGGTCATGCTAACATCAATAGCTGTCCACAAACAACTGTTCTGGCCCCGATTCGGCGGACTTGTCAGATGTTTTTCTGACACAATGATGAACACACTTTGTTGTTGTGCAAGAGCCCAAGAACGCATCGCGTCCTTAGAATGCATCAAGGAATTTTCCTCTCTCAACGCATGTTGATATCAGCCGCGTCGATGGCTTCAAACTGAAAATTTCCGTTGTATCCCATCGTTCAAGTATCGAACTAGAAAACCCGAGGGAGGCGACGCCCTCTAGCAAAGGAGTTACCATCACAGGCCGAACCGAAGAATCTAACTCTAAGATATTTCGTTTGCGGCGCAGGTCTTGAATCACGAGGAGAGCATCAAACTGTGGTTTAAATACTTCCTTCACTTGAACTGTTATTCCCAATCAAAGTACTTATCAAGGCGGAGAAATCACATCTCACCGCAAAATATAGGTGTTTGGGGTCCTTCCCCGATAACCGACCACCGGGGCAGCCCGTCTTGTTTTCAGGGGATTTCCTCCGCCTTCAACTGCACGGACCCAACCAAACCACCGCACCTCTCTCACGTAACTAAGCGGAAACGGAAACCGAGAGAGAATCCATGAACAAGGACATTTCAGATGTCCAACATTCATTCGTGCATTTCTGACCAAAACAGCGATGCTGATAAGAATCATGCCTTCGTTCGTGCAGATGCTTCCTTTTTTTTGGGACGGGCGGCCGACCAGAACATCCAGCCAATTCCGATAATCTCCACGCGAAAGCTGACCCAAGGTACCAATGAAACAATCTGCACGTGATCCATCTCCCAGTCGCTGCATTTTCAGCGAGAAAACAGATTGTTGCGCGTTTTTCTATCAATATCTCCAAACACCAATCGACGGGCACGTATGCTCAAGTCCCAACTTCTTCAGCCAGCTTCAAGGAACAACCTTCAATGCACAACAGCAGACTTTATCCTAAATCTTCAGCTGCTTGTATGAGGTCGGAGGAAGCAAACGCTAGACTGCGCGATATCGCTACTTGATGCAAACGAAAGTCATAGGCCAGGAACGGATAGAAACCTCTTTGGAGGTTGCAAAACCTGACCTATGGGCTGTCAAAACCGGCTTCAATCCAGTGATTTAGATTCACAGCATCACCTACAGGGCAACGTCCTAACTACATGGCAAGTTCTACTTGAAACCACGTCAACTCCCTGATCGATGTAGTCAGCTCCAAACAGAACAGAATCGCGAAAATTTCCGCACGAAGAAAACCACATGAACAGATGGCCCGCCTACAAAATAAACAAATTACACACGACACAATATATGGGCGCAAGGTGCCACTGGGTGCCAAGGCTAGGGATACACAACACTTTGACACAAGACACTGTGACATCAATGTACATTCCGCACTATCGCCCCTGAAACGGGTTGACGAACAGCCGGTCGTCCACAATAGCTCCCTTTTCGTTGTACTGGAGGGGGGGAAAGCAATCAACAGCAGCAGGGACAAAATTGGGAATTGGATGACATTCGATGAGGCACTATTTGGCGAGTATGACTTCCGTTGGACATTGTCGAGCGTTTCTTCTCCAAACAGCGTCCTCTGTCTGATGACCATCACTTTCTATATTGCAGCGATGGAGAAGAGGGTCATTCATGGAGGGCCTTGTAATTGGAGTGGAGGTGGTATCTGAGATTGGCGATTCAAACTATGGCAGGGTACGTCGGCTGATATTCCCGATGCGCTATGCCCATTGAATAGCCAAACTGCCGTGAACGCACGAGGAGCCCACCACGAACGTACCCCACGCTTGGTGCACTTTCGGCTGTACAAGTACTTCGACCGGTGAACTCCCCATAAACAGGCAAAGTCCTCTTCCCGCTGCGATACCAACAACAACTTCCGTCATTGATGGACATGATAGTCCCGTGGGAGTTTGATACGTTACTGACTCATGATTGGCGTTTGTTTGCTACAGCATTGGTGTCCTCACCTTTTTGCCTTCGGCGACCCACACCGTCCTGCGATCGCAAGGGCAGAAGTAACTGCACGGAAAACTGCCGACGACTGTTATCAACCAGGTGGTCAGTCCGCAGTAGCGTTCCTCCACCCACATGCCCGTGGTGGGTGCTCCAGGCGCGGCCATGACAGGCTGCGCGGAAGAAGGGGATTGCGGGGCCGCGGTCGCGCGGCAAAAAGGGCTTCATCAATGAGATGGCTGAAGGCCAACGCATGTTATATTCTTATCTATACAAGCGAGTGAAAGAATGTGTACAGACGTAATATCCTGAGGCGTTAACCTGCAAACACATCAACACTCCCCGCCCCCGCTGGCCCCTTTCGTACATCACTCTTCATGGCTGTGTACGGAAAAATAAGGCATTCAAGGTAGGTAGCACTACTGTAGGCATCGGGGGCGCTGCTGTGAGCCGGGGCGAGTACATATCGGTGCCAGGAACAGGGACAGTACAGGTCTAACGTACCCCACGTTCGTCATCGGTCTTCTGACTCAACTACGGTCCCACATCCCCACGCCATATCCAACCGTACAAACGTGCACACACCAATCACCATCTGTATGAACAGGTTGTTTCAGAAGGAGTACAATAGTGCAGCAGTATTGTAGGCTATTCGGAGGTGTCAAATCTTGCTGAGACTCAAGCTTTCACATGAAGGAACAAGCTCCCTTTCCCTGGGAACGGTCTGGCACACGTGTCTCCAAATCTGACAAATTGCTCCTCATGTTGAAAAAAACTCGCGACGGAGAGCGTTTTGCAAGCGACAACAACAGTCGCTTCCGAGCCCGGCACAACCAGCAATAAATACTACTGCTGTAGAGGTAAGAGGCGGTTCAGGGCAAGCAACGGTCCCAGGAACGCTGGTTGAAGTCTGAGATTCGTCTCAACAAATCTGACAAACACGCGTGTCGTCCACCGCCACGACCACCACCGCCGTACATGTAGTCACCACGTACTGCTGTAGTCTATGCTACCATGAATGAACGAGGATTGGATGGATGTTTTGAACTTCAAACCTCGGGTCGGATCTCTACCCTCGAATGTGCGGGGATTGGACAAAAGGCGGTCAAATAGTCTTGGCATTCCTGGGATGTTTGTTGAACGACACGTGACAAGCTTGTACCTCTTTTGTGCTATTTCAAAAAAAAAAAAAACTCCTGCCGACACTCTGAAGTAAGTACCAGAGGGTACCAACTGCTGTTCGGGTCTTTCGAAGGTTACGCTCCGCTGCACACTTGCACTCACTGGCCAACCCTGTTGCGGGACCCTGCCCTCTAACAGAAACTGTGGAACAAACATGTTTAGATCGCAACTAGCTATAGACTAGGTTGTCACTTACCGCTGCCTCCGCAGCCTGAGGGACAGGCTGGCCAGTCACGGCGTAGGCTGTGGTGGGTGCCTCAGCTCTGTTGATCTGCGGGAACGAAACGAAAAATTTGGGACGGGCGCCGACATGAGCACCCACAGCACGCGGGGGCAGGGAAAATACCGCGAACGCCCATTTCGACACACCCCTTCCGAGACCAACGCACTGCTGCGTCAAGGATTGATGGGCGTCATATTCTCTAGAGAGGATGTGGTGGCTGGTCCATCGGTGTGGGAGGGAAACACGGGAACCATGCACTGCTGCATGGTGGCAGCTCTACAAGCAGCAGCATAGAGGTTGGCCTGGCTGGCCTGTGGAAAAGGCGGACACCCAATTCATCATACCCATAATCTTGGCGAAAAGCTGTGGCTGATGTACAGCAATCCCCGACCTGCTTCTAACCGGCCGGCTTCTCGCGTTACCGTTTCGGTGCTGTTGATGCTGTCAGCTACTCGCAACGAACACGCCTAGCACGCCATGTGTCTTTGATTACAAGCATCTCTTCGCGGTAGCTCTCACCGGCTTGTACTCATCCGTGGCCATTTTAGATAGCTTGCTGAGACGTCGGTTACCTGTGGTGGTGCCGTTTATGGTATGGATCTCTTGTGTGTGGAGGTGAGTGTAGTTATAGCAGCGCGTGATCTCGCGCGCCTGTGCCAACTCGGCGATCCTCCTCACAGGAAGTAGGAAGTAGCGTTCTTCGGCGCGTTACGAAGAACTGAAGAACCGTCCTCGGAATGGCGATCGTTCCGCGGGTCCCTTCTGCAAGATACGGATAATACGCCGCATGTTGCATAACCGTCGGGAATCTTTGTATCGAGTCTCGAGTTGCTTTGTCGAGAAAAAACGCGCGACACACCACGGAACACAGGGGTTTGTCTTCTGCGTAGGCCACGTGTGATGCAATAGCACCCCGAGATTGTATGTAGTGTTCTTCAGGGAATTCGCCAGCTGCGGCAACACAACACATGACATGCGTAGACTACATGTACCGTGCACTGCGGAAGATCAACTATAGACTAGCCTTGGACCCACAGGTCACCGTATGGTATTATGGTGGTGGCAGCGCAGAGAGGGTGGCCATGCAAGCAGTGTAAGGAGCAGAACCCTGACGAGGAAGACTTTTGTGACAAGTGTTTCGCTCCACGCCGGGCTAGTGGTGCACCGCGGGAGACGTGCAGGACTTGCCTCCACCGCCACTCCACTGGAAAGCACTGCCACGTCTTCATCGTGAATAAAAAGCGCCGGAAGCGAAAGGCAGCGGTAGGTGCACCAATTCTAAAAAATGCAGAACCCGGGTACACTAGAGATAACAACAACGTAGTAACAACAGCGGCAAGCCATTTACACTGTAGTCTACGCACGGTATAGTCTATCGTCTACCCAGCCCGTTCTCGGACAAGTGGGTATAGACTACAAAAAATCGCGGAGAGCAAGCGTGCGTGAGAGGGACGAAAACACTCTACCCCGATTCATGCCTGAAGAAGTAGACAGCATGAAGTAAGCAACATTTCACTTCAGTCAGCCAATGAACGAGAGAGTGGGTTCTGATTTCGATTCGTGATTGTGCCTGGTCCTGGGATATCTCTCTCATGCGCTGCAAATATGAAGATACTGCTGTAATCCTTTTATGTATAGACTAATGTTGGTCCATAATATAATCCTTTCATGCATAGGTCCATACTTCAGTACTACTTGTTGGTGCTGGATATTTTGGACTAAAAATATGTGTGTTCGCTAGTTCTCCTTACATACCGTACACCACACAACAGTCGGTATACGCGGTGGTGATCACCGATCTACGAAGCTGAGGGCTCTTGGTATGTGTTATTATGTAGGGAGAATATTTGATACGTCGGAGCCCCAGTTGCCCCGCATTGAGCCGTATGGCGTGCTCACCCTCTTTCTTCTCTGGGCGTGGCTATTATGCGCGGGGTTTGCAACCTGCAACCCGGGGGATTGTCGTTATTTCGCAGCATGCAGATTCTCTCCTCGTGACTAAGACTGGGACGGTTGGTTTCCCAACAACAAGCGTTCACGAGGATGTATGTAGACGCGTGGTTTGGTGTGACTCGACAAAGAGGCAATGGGACTCTCCCCAGGTTCAATGTGGTACAATTATGCCATGCTTTTCGTTTAGGGTGTAGCTTGTGACAATGGAAATAAGGTGCCCCGTCCTTTGTTGTTTCTGTTGGAGCGATTGACTGTTGAACCTTACTGCTCAACTCGGCCGTAACACCCTCGGACTACAGCTGGCTCTTCAAGCTTCAACTCTGATCAGAGGCTGCATCAGAGGGATTGCTCCTGTCTGTAGCGGGCTCTCCAATCCGGCGTGATGAATAGGTTTGTACCCAGCAGTCAGTCAGACATATTATTCCTACCATAACGAGCACCCCAATGTCCCCTCAGTCTACTTGCAACGCTTCGTGAGCTAGTAGTGCGCATTCTGGCAGAATCACGTGATCGGTCGAAAATCTCTATTCGCGCTACAGTGGATGGACAAATATCATGACCATCCAACTACAGTAGAATTTCGTGTGTGCGCGCTGACCTGGTTCGATTTCTCCCATCCCTTCAGAAATGGAACAAACCTCGAAAGACGGCAGGGAACGACGGGACCGACGACGAAGAGTGAGTGGGGATAGTGTCATGGCATGCATCGCTATCAAAAAGGGTCGGTTGAATGCCCGCCAGCATATGTTAGGCGAGTTCGGTCCCGCGGGTAGCTGTTCGACTGCAAAGAGAGGATCTCAAGTCTCCGGACTCCGGAAACCATTAGTGACTGTACCCAAACAGGTCATGTTTTTCAATGAGGGAGTGTACGTTGCAAACCATCAAGGTTGGCGAACGTCGTTAAAACCGGAAGCACTGCGTGGTCTGCAGCTGCGGCGTTCAAGAGGTTTGGGTGCCCAGAAAATAGGGCGAGGTATCTTCCGAACCACATGTATGTGCATACATCGAACGTGATGCCTTTACCACAAGCCGTACAATCGAAAACTAGAAGCGTGTGTTCTCGGCCCGCGGAATATGAATCTCCAAGTAGGTTCATGCCGACGGACGTAGAGTACATAGAAGAGGACTGCGTCAACCAACACTGGGTGATGGAGGGGACTTTGTGAGGAAGTCTCGACACACTTGCTGTTATTTGGGGGCTGCGGCTTTCGAGTGGGCTGACGAGTGCGAACCCGTGCCGTATTCGCTTTGCCATATGCCCCGCGCCGCCCCGGAAACCTCCATCCATGCCTATAATAGGTCGTCTTCGTCAGGAAATTTGTCAGGAGGTTTGTCAGGAGATTCGTCAGAGGAAGAAGAGCAGGGAAACAACGGCGGTGTAGAAGAGGAAGGAGAGGACGAGGACGAGGAGGAGGACGAGGAGGAGGACGAAGAAGATGAAAGCAGCGAAGATTCCTCAGAGTCGTCCGGCAGCGAGGTGATCACGCAGTAGCAATGTCTCCCTCTGCAGGAAGCTGTTTTGGTTTTGGTCGAGGCTCCTCTAACACCTTTCCGTCATGGAGGGAGGTTCACGGGGCAAAGAGCAATGCCCCAGGAGAATAGTCATATGTTGCGTGTACTATGCTTGATGAGCTGGAGCCTACAATGGAGATAGATGCCAGAGGAAATGAGTGTGGCAAGCTGCTAAATTGCCGCTCAAAATTTCTAGACGCGGAGGCTCTCATTGATCCTTGCTTCTAGGAAAGGTACCGCAGTTTTCTGGTGTCCTCTTTCGCCCCATTTCGGTAACGATAACCAGAAGAATGTAGCACATACATGTGTACCGTATGCGAACATATCAAATGGAGTGAGATCAAGCATGACGAGACCTGTGTCGTACTTTCCAACGATTTCTCGCGCGCGCAACCCCCGTCGGGTTGCCAACGATAGGATGAAGACGGAGCTCCCAAGAAGCCGAAGAAAGGGCTGCTAGGACTGGGAGACCGTCTGGCAGCTAGGGCTGCCGCAATTGCCAAAACTGCCGGAAATTCGCTGCAGGTGGTGAGTTTGACTTGTTTCCCGCGCATACTTCGTTGAATCCTTACAATCCCGATCCCCTCATTGGCTGAGAAAGAGTCAACACCTCGCTGACGTCGACAATACTGATGGACAAGCCTGTGCCCATGGTCCTACCGGAACACAGATAATTACTTGTTTAGGACACGAAGTCCATCTCCTGCCCTTCGTACGTTCCGAAGGGATTGATGCGTGCCGGCCCCTCAGTCGATAAGCCTGGAAGCAGTTCCCCAGCGTCATCGCTGGACGTACCCCCGGCCGGGTGCAACGAGAAAAGTCACATCGGCATTGACTATAGTAGCTACGTTCGGTTTTTCCCATTTTCATGGTCAATATCTTGCCGATGTGGAGAGGGTGGGGATCTCGATCCTCTTTCCGATAATACTCTAAGGATGTACGATTGAGGAAGTATAAATATTGCAATCTGCTGGCCTTCAGTAACGAGCAATACGATCTTGTGTGCACATGAATTAAAATTTACACGACATTTCTCGATCCTTCGCAAAACTTGCGCCGGTAGCATTGATACTCGCGGTCCGACACTTGGTGAATTTCCGGCAGGTAACTGGACAGGGGCGACGGCGGAAGACTCCCCCATGGGCGAGAGCGGCGTGCTTCCGGCGGTGTAACTGCAGCCACGGCGTTCCTACAGACAGCACGGCGTTCGTGCCGCTTCAGGTGATGCATGGAATAGAAAATATGTAGGAATTAAGCGTAGGTATTTACAGCTTGCACCACAAGCCACAAGCATGGAAGCGATATAGTCAGAGGCACCTCCGTCAAAGAAAAGAAAAATAAACGCGACCACGGTATCATTACAGACCGCACGGTGTTCGTGCCAGCTCGGGTGGTTGTTTCGATGAAAAAATTACCACTTCTCTCAAGCGTGTGCTCCGTTTTGTTCGAACTCCAGCATCCTTTACATGTTCTTAACGGGGGTGCCGAGCCTTGGTTGCTGTGCGTGCGTAACCAGCTGCAGTTATGCAGTCAGTCGACAATCCTACGTCTAGTTGGGTTAAGGCCAAACAACGTTCGATTGAGATCGATTTTGTCCCTCAAGGAACTTTCACTGTGATCGCAACGCAACAAGGCAAAAAATGGTGGACATGGTTATCTTTTCCCGTTTTCGGCACATGCGATATTTTCATGTCGTGGTTGGTTGCGTATCAAATATCCCTTGCACCATGGAGTAGCTCAGTCGAGAATCAATCTGATCGAGCAGCTTGGTTCTCCCTTTGGAAGAAAGAACAACCGAGGGGTGTAACAGAGGCTAGGATCCTTGACAATACTCGCTCTTTAAAAATCGGTACCAGGTGCTACACTGCCGCAACACATGGCAGAACCTCCTTCCTAGACCAACTTCGTTCCCCACAGCTTTCCTTAAACTCGCAAATTTGCCAATGGGAAGAACGAAGGGTTCGTTAGAGGACCCCCAAGAAAATACATGAACCTTTGTGGGCCGGGAGCAAAAACGTTTTCTCCTGAGGCGTCCCACACCCGCGTGTGTGACCGAAATTTCGGGTGCTACCACGTGGGTCGTCCTGATAGCGCAACTGCCGCACCACTGCGTTGGCCGAACTACTGCAACCTCCATACAGGAAGGGAGGAAACTCGAGCACGAGGCGGTCGGGGTGGTTACGGTTAGAGCAGAGCCCCTCGAGGGAGCTGAGCTCGAATTTGAGAACCGACCGCCGCTGGCACGGACACCTCCACCCCCATGTGAGACCAAAACATTTTTTCCTTGCGTACTCCCGGAGAACGGGTGAAACGCCCGACGACAGGCACTACAAAGAAAGGCTAATGTAGTCACAAATCGTAGAATCAGTGTGAGATCATCACTACAGTGTATGTGTCGGCGTGCATTGTCGATGCCGTTTCACAACGATATTGATTTTATTACGGTATGAATACTAGATAGGGTGAATGAGCGTGCGGTCGAAACCGCCGTACTCTTGTGATACATGTCTCCTGCGTTGTAGAGCTCTCGGAGAAACAGGTTGTTGTGTCTTGTGCTATTCCGGCCAGATCCATCTGTATGCTTCTGACTTGTTTACGCTGATGATGAATTGATTCCCCTTTCATCTACACCACCGATACTCCATGCATGTGGTAGTAGATATCAAGAGTCCTCAGAGCTTACACCGCAAGGCTTGGCTCGGCTGCCGCGGAAACATGGAACGTTTCCCCCTTCCCTGACCACGTCCACCTCACAAAATGACCGTGATTCAAGCAGACGCGCTCAGGCTTTTCCTGGAGTACATGGACAGCAGGACTGTTTCCCGCTGTGCTCACACCTCAAAAGAATGGTGAGAATTCCTTCCTTGTCGAAACGTGGGAGAAGGTGCGTTGGGGGTGTACCCCAAAGGCAGCGTGTGGGGTGTCCCCCCACAGCAATCCTTCCAGCAGATGACCGAGAACCCAAGCACTACTGTAGCCTACATGTATAACTTAGATCGACCAGACCACTCTTTCTGTGACACCCCCTGCTACGTTCGACAGAACAGGTTCATTTCGAACTATCTCCATAGGTTTGAGAGGCACCAACTGAGGTACCAGAGGGACGAAAAGAAGCATCGTCGTTGCGGCCAGCCGGTCATCGGCATGCTTTTCACGCAAACTACTCTCTTAAGCGCTTGACAACGCTGCACCTTGCCAACCTTGGCGCCGTCTGAAATATTACCCTTACCCAGGCATCGCGAGTGCTACCAGAGGAGCGAAGGGGGGGTGCCAATGCACCCCACCTACATGGGGATACATTTCATGGAGCTGGGCTCGCAAGTGGATGCCTGCCAAGACAAGGTTTGTCCTGGTATGTTGACATTGCTGTTACCCTGGCGGAGGGTGAGCGCTGAGGTGACACCTCCAGTTCAACGGGCACGTTCGCAAGGCCATCAGCGCGTTCTGCACGATGTGGAGCCCCCCAAAGTGTGTATCACGTACGCATATCGATCTCAAAGTTCAGATACCACTTGCAACCAATTTGCGATAACAGCACAGGGCGCCTTCCGGGATATGCCGGGGAGGGGTTGATAATGTTGCCAAACCACCTAAGCTCTGAAAATTCAGTTGTGGGTTGCTCTCGGTGTGTAGATGCGATATTCGGTCTCAGATTTTTAATCCGGGGTTGGGAAGGTGGGTTTTCAGCGAAACTTGGTGATTTGTCTTACTCAATGTATAGGGACACGCAAATCAGGGGACACGAACTTTCTGTCCCCCCCCGGGGACAAAACGGGGATTTGCCCATATCTTGCCCATTTTAAGCGCTTTTTTGACCGCTGTTCCGGTAGAACAAACCCTACAATTTTTGCAAACTTTGCTGGCCACTTCCGACCAGGGGACACGAACTTCATGTCCCCCCCCGGGGACAAAACGGGGATTTGCCCATATCTTGCCCATTTTATGCACTTTTTAGGCCGTTGTTCCGGTAGAACAAACCCTACAGTTTTTGCACATTTTACTGGCCACTTCCCACCAGGGGACACGAAATTTGTGTCCCCCCCCGGGGACAAAACGGGGATTTGCCCATATTATTACCACCAAGAGTAAAGGGTAGCGCACAATACTTGCAAACGTTGCGTTCGACACCACACCAGAAAAAGCAAGAAGAACAACAAACGTCGACGAGTTCCATTCTTGTGGTTGGCAGCCAACACATCCATCCATCCCTAGCCCACCTCCGGGAACCTCTTCTTCGCGATACTTACGCGACCTCTTGAGCTTACGTATTGCGCTTCCTCCCGCTCCCCCTCCTCCTCCCCCTCCTCCTCCTCCTCCTCCTCCCCCTCATCGTCCTCCTCCTCTCCCTCATCTTCCTTCTCCCCTCCCCCACCCACCTCCCCCATGCTCTCGTCAAGCGTAGGCGCCACTGGGGACTCGTCCGAAGATATGACCGGAAGAATAACGCCGGTCAATTGAGTCCCAAGCGTGCGTCTCCCAACCATCTCTTTTCCCGACTTCTCCATCACCTCGCCAACCAAGTCGGGGTACACCTTCGCTACCATGCAGTCACCGTAGCAGCCTATTCGGCAAGTCGAGCAGTAGCACGATGCGCCCCGAACCCGCAACTTCCAAGATCTGGTGAACTTCTTGGGGGCGGCCCATTTCCTTGCCCTGGACTCGTCTACCACCCACTTCCTAGCCGTCAACACCTTGTCTCCGGCCGCTCCCACCACAAAATCGTCTGTCTGCACCCCCACACTAGTAGCCCACACAAGACTAAAGGTATCCTGCACGTCCTCCTGCTCGTCCTCTGTTCCCGTGAAAAAGTACAGCTTGGAACTTCCAGGGATCCCCGTCAGATCTATCGGTGGGCGAGGAATTTCCTTGGGGCCAAACTTCCTGACCTCGAAGCTCTTGATCCGGTAAGGGGACCAGGTTGTGAAGTGGCCTTCACGCGCCTTGTCCGCCTCCACGGCGTAGCCTAGAAGAAACTCGTGCGCGACGTCGACGTCGGGGATACGCGTGCCATGCATCTCCGCGTTCCGAAGTAGGCGCTTCATGAGCGCCCCGATGCCATCATGCGTGCCCTTGAAGTGAGAAGTGACGGCGAAGTTGTGCAAAATGCGGACACCAAGCCTCCTCAGGCTCTGCGCCACTGCTCGAAAGTTCCGCTTCCCCTTGTACTGCTTGCCGCACCCGTCCGTAAACATGTGCACTCGTGGGGCCGCACTCCCAGCGGTGGCCGCAGACTTCGGTCCCGTCGTGTAGTGCGCAACAACGACCTCCATCGCTGCGTGATGGAAGTCGAAGTCATGGTTCGGATCGCTGGACAAAAAAATCCAAGCGTCTGTTTCGTGCTCCCCACGGTTGTCGGGGCTGTGATGTACAAGGGCCACCATCATGGTCGTTGTTGGTGCGGTAGCACATGTCAGCACGACGCGTGCTTCATGCCTGTACTTCTCGATGAAGTCCGTCTCGATCAACAGCTCGCCCTGACGAAGTGTAGCCATGCACATCTTGTGGGCTTGGCGCTGCCACTTGGCTAAGGCATGGTGCTCCATGTACTGGAATGGAAGGAAGGGAAAGTGAACAGGGGATGGGTTGGCAATAGATATGATATTGTGTCGTCAATAGACATGTTATTATGAATCGCTACAAAGAGCGCTCCTTATTGACTAGAATAGTCAACAGTGTAAACCTGCCGGGCATACTATTGTTGAACTCGCCTTCACGGAGTGTGCCATGAACTCGTCCCACAGGTCTTCGAGCTTCCCCGTCTGGGGTAGCTGCTGCTTCTTGTGCACCTTGCCGTCAGGCATGGTTTGGTCTTCGAAGCGAATCCATGCTACTACCCGCTCTCTGTTTTTCGCAATAGCGGTGCAGTTGGTCGGGATGCCTCCAGGCTTTCCGAACCCGCACTCGGAACACTTCATCGCAGCGCATGCCGGTTTCCGACCCCAAAACTCAAATCCCCCGTCGGAATCCCCCTCCAGCAAGTTTACCTTCTCGCACGCCAGAGCGTCAGAAAACTTGCTCAGGTCCTGGCACATGACAGACCACCTCTTACAACCAAGATCGTCACACCAGTTACACTCACAGTCGCAGTCTTGGTGTATCGACCCCATCAAGAACGAAAGGGCCTCGAGATACAACGTCTGCTGCGTGTGGATCTGACACGCACACTGCGATGCCGTTGGGTCCACTGAAAAGGGGCGGTGAAACATCGCAACAGACCAAAAGCAGAGGAGAACAAAAACGTCAGCTCTTATTCCTCGTCAACAAAGCCATACGTCAGCAACATTGATCGGGTTTATCAGGTACCAGAGGTACACGTTTTGGGCACTCTAACCGTAGAACCAGATTGACCCACCTAAACACCCGCACCGCGTTGACAGAAACGTCGTCCTGCCAGGGTCGGTGAAGTTGCTGTCCTGCTCAAGTAGCCTTGACTTCAGCGCCAAGTACCGCCGGCTCTCGAGGAACATCCTCCACACACTGTCTCCCTTGTGCATGAGCTGTCTCCGAGGGTGAGAGGGTGCGTCTCTCTTCTTAGACTCCTTGTACATGTCCCTGGCTCCTGCAGGGGGCGAAACCAAACGTTTTTTTCTCTAAGAGACTCCATCACATCTGTAATGTGGACAAACGAACGGGTGTATTGCAGTTCACAGCACCGTGTGGCCGTGTAGTACAACAAACGTAGCGGTAGACCTTCGCAACATAAAACACAACTGCCGCATACAACCGAGACTACGGTAACAGCAACGCAACGCAGCAACTTGCCTGAGTTCCCTGTTGCACGGGAAACGTCGTCGGAGTGCCAGAAAGCCCTGGCGAGAGCCATGACCTCGGGATTCGTCACGTCACTCCGTGTCTTGCGCTCGTTGTACACGTAGCATCCCTCACTCGCAGCGATCTTGGGGGCGATGTCGTGGTTCGTGTTGTGCATCCGCCACCGTGCGTCGCTGAAAGTCTCGTGCCGAATGCCGAGACTGTTAGCTCGCTCGGCAAGGCTCACTCCACCAGACTCAACGGGCTTGCACCGCTGGCCGGGGTGGCACACGTCCGTGTCAGTACACGTGTGCTCTCCCGCTCCGGCTGCTACAGCGAGCGCTGTCTGGTAAGTGGTCCACCCTATCGAGCTGTTGCAGTGCTGCTTCAGCGCTTGCAACGACGCGCGGAGTGCACGAGTGTTGGCCGCGTCGATCGCCGCCACCTTAGCTGCTGCCTGCTCTGCCGCGCCAGCATCCAGCATGGCCCGTACTCGCTCCATCAACACGGGGTCGTTCTGCATCAAATCCATCGCGCTGGAACGACGCTCCTCCGCAACCTGCGTACAACGTATCAGTAGTTTTTGGAGGAGTCGGGGGAACATATGAGTGAGCGGCAAATAAACACCACGGTAGCAGCGTCATTGCAGCAGTTACAGCAGTCGCCAAACCCGTGCAACTTTTAATGCGCTTTCTGTGCTTAAGATATCGACGTGGTGGAATGGACCTCAATTCTTGGGGGCAAAGAGGACGGGCAGCGCGTGTACCAAATTTCAAATTCAAGAACAGAGCAGCTGGCACGAACTGGCGCGCAAAGTAAAGCAGTCAATCAAGCACTCTGGAACACCTTTCAGCAGCACCTCAGAAGTGACTCAAAACTCACCGCTTCCTCCCTCGAAGTCTCTGGGGTAGCACCGCTTCTGGTCCCGCCATCATGAGCCAATGCTAGAGGGTCGGAGAGAGCTGCGTCCGCCCCCTTGCGCTTCGCCTTCTTCGCCGCAGCAGATGAAGCAGCAGCAGCAGCAGCAGGCTGTCGTTTCCCGCGTTTCGATGCTCTCTCTCGGATGCCTTCAACGTGCTCTCTACCCTTTTCGAGGAGCTCAACTTCATCAGCAACCACAGATTGCACAGGTTTTCCAGCTGCCTCGGTGGTACCCTTTCTCAACAGCTGGCTGATTAGCAGTATCCCGCGGATGTGGTTCTTCCGCTGCTGTCTCACTACCCTCTCTTCCCCTCGGATTTCGATTGTGCGGTCTACCTCCATGAGGCTGCCACGAGCCACGGCCAGGCCCAAGTCGGGACGGCCGTCCTAGAACGAGATTAGGTCTGATGACCTCGAGAGTGGTCTCCTCTGTATGTAATTCGACCAAGCGGAGTCGATTGCCGTGGAGAACAAGGCTTGCGTCGGCGATGTTTGCGGTGAAACAGGATGCGCCGCATCGTTTATCTTGAAAAATGTGGGGGAGATTTTTTTTTTTTTCGTGTTTTTTTTGTCGTCGGTTGGTCTCGCCGAAACGTTTCTAGAACCGGTCTCCATTTTTCATACCGACGAAAACTCGTTCTAGGACGCAATTCTCCGGCATATACCGGAAGGCGCCACAGGACCAACATTTTACTTTCTCATTCTGCAAAGATAGTTCTATGAAAAACGACACGAGATTTCCCTCTAGCAAGGGTGTGTGGGAGACTTTCGACGACCTCGAAAAAGCGCGCACAAGCTTTTCGGTGGAAAGTTTGTCAAACGATGTCGTATTCCATCATAGGACCAATGATACACTAGACATTTGGAAAACTTGGAACGGTTCCCCCTGCAGATCGACGGGATGTTTTTCCACCAGCCGCCGACGGGAAGCTTTGGACAGCTTTTCACCGCGGGTCAGCGGAGGGTCACGGCTTGGAGGCGCCAAGAGACGGAGGTGCGCCATGCCCAACTTCGATCAGACACAATGTGTTGGTTGCACTTGGTGAAAACGGTGCCCTGGGTGCAAGCACTTGAGAGAACGAACGAGGCAGCCCGCCTCCTTTGCATGATGCCGAGATGAAATGAGCTAGAAACGTTCCTCTGCTAAATCCACAGAGCGAGTACTGCAAGTCTGTTTTTTTCAATCATAGTCCTAAAATTTTGCCTTGATTTACCGCCTCCGTTTGGGCAGTTGGAGATGTACTACAGCAGAAGTGGCAGATAGATCTGGTGATCTTTATTCGGCTACATGGGCGAGAGGAAGAATGAATATGGGCGAGAGGAGGAGTGAATAAAGCTCCTTGCATCCTGTTCTTTTGGTACGGTAGAGTTACGTGGTTGAAGTGCCTTGTTGGACGGGCCCTTCAAGGAACCCGTCTCGTGGTTACTGCGATTCTAGGCTCTGAGGCTACTACCGGTTTCACAACCTCGCGCTATGAAGGTGGACCGCCAGTAAAATGTTCTCGAGGTTTTCCCGTGAGCGGCAAAAGAAGAACATAGTGAGCTCCAGACTTCCCTTTTAGTTCCAGCAAGGCACGTGTTATTCAATGATCGCCACGGTATTTGTAGTACTCCGTGCAACTTATGTTGGGCGATGCCTTGATTCCGTTGAACTTGTTCGAAGGTGAACACGGAGCGAGACCGATCGACAGCGTCTGAAGGTAGGTCCAGCTTGTGCGAACACCTGAGGTCATGTAGTGGAGCTTGTTCGAGCACCTGTGGTCATGTAGTGGGCCAGGCATTCGCCACGCTGGTATCCTGCGGTTCACGAGTTACACGTGTATCAGCATAGTTCATCCGACGCGTTTCGGTGCAAAGCGAAGGATCCTGCAGTACACTTTCATGGCCAAGGGATCCTTTGTATGAGCAACCCTGCAGCATTTCAAAGAAGCACACATCTATTTCAACTTTCCTTCAAACTCTGCGTGCGGCCTAGCCTAGGTAGGGGGTCCACGAAGAGCGGCGAGTCCTCCGAGACCTCTCATTCAGAGGGATATGCGGCTCGCAGAATCGAAGTGTCGTGGCAGAATTCAGGGGTCTGCCTTCGCGATACGGCTCCCTTCACGATGATTCTACCGGTCAACAGCAGGTGCGCGCATGTGTAATCAGCCCAGATATCAACAAAAAAAAAACCAAGCTTCCGGTATTACGTGGTTCGACAGACAGAGGTTGGTTGTCCGTGTCTGGACGCTCCAAACAGGGTGCACCAATCGTTGAATGAAGAAACATTAATATACGAGACGAGAAAAATCGGCAATTTGAACTTCCCCTAAAGTTGACGTGGCCGTTGCAATCCGTCTGAGCAGGGACCGGGATAAAAAGCCTTAACAACACCAAGACGAGCAACCGCCACGTACGGCTCTCTCACCGTCTAGTCTCGGATTCCCTCCTCTCGAAACAAATGTCAAGCAGCTGATGCATCCGTCCTTCCGACCCCACACGCGATGCTTCCCACGGTTGGTTGCAGCATCATCTGCTGCTCATCAAACGGATCAATTCGAGAGTGGTCGTTGGCGCACGAGGTGAAAAACACCCGGTTTCTTGCGCAAATGTGGGAACACAACGGCTACATCACTGACGTGGTGAGCTAAATTGGACTCTCTTGTGGCACGTGACGTTTGTCGTCGTAGGGAGTGCGTCGTCACTCCGGGTCTTCTGAGCAGGGCAGAACAGCAGCTATCACATGAACAGCCTGTTTCGCCGTATGGTTTCCTCACGTCCTTGTGATAGCACATACCATCACACCTTCTACATTAGTATTACGTACTATTGCTGGCCCGCAAGATTGCAACATGGCTTCTCACTCGACCAACACAAGCTCTTGCTTTCTGGCGTGGCAGGCGTTCACGGCACCGTCCGCCGGGTTCTGCAAAGCCCACGGAGCGCCCCAACACTCCTGCTACATGTACTCTGTTTCTGATGACAGATACCTCAAGGTATACGACCAAATACTGGTTGATTTCAGCACCATCTCGCACACCGAATGGGGTGCGTCGTTTCGGATAAAATGTAGACTAGCTCACACAAGTGACTTCCCGAGACTTGGTATTCATTTAAACCGAGAACATCTATGGCGAGGTAGCGAATGTTCCTGGACGACAAAGGACTGCCTGGAGATTTCGGGAATGCCCTCTTGAAAAAAACGTTCGCCTCACTTCAACCAAGAAGAGTTCAGTAAGGGCCATTCCTTGGTTCAAACAAAGTTGAGAAGTATTGTCAACGGTTTCGACCCCTTGATTGTGTAACGACACTGGAGCATAGTTGTTTTATTATGAATCTGGCATCGCCAAGCCATATGATGCCCCAACGACAGAAAGGTACGACGCTTTACCTTTGGCCGTCAAGCTGGGCTCCACCTAAACAATGGTTCGGAAACGTCAACTTCGTTTTTATCACTGGATTTCGAAAGGCTCAACCGAACTTGTCGAGTGTAGAAAGGAATGGTTTCGAGATAGACCTTCTCTCGTGGAGGTACTAACCACGCCATGCCATCACGTGTGAGTACACGAGCTTTTTGCCACGGCACATGGTGGATACCGTGTGTGTAACTTTTGCGCGCGTATTTGGCACCCATCTCTTGCTTCTGTGAAAAGGTGTGGGACCTCGCGACGAAGGAATGTCTGCACACGGTCACGCCCAAGATTTCGGACTGCGGGACGGTGAGCAGCAAGCAGACGGGGGACGTTTCGAATTCGCGCACAATGAATACGGCGTGTGCACAGATCATCTTGGAAACAGGAGCGTGAGGGAATTGTATTCTTGCTGGATGCAAGCATATCACCTGGTGTATCCTCTTGGCTCTTCGGCAGGCCTAGGTGCACAGGCCCATATGTCTCTAGACCCCACAAAACCGTCGAATCAAGGGCATACATACCTGTTGTTGTGAGAGTCTTGCACCCAACTCTCCCACACACGTTTACCTCCCGCAGCTTCAATCGGTGACAAAATCCGACTTCCATCTCTACGTGGGGAGCAGTATCGGCCACATCGTCGTGTTTGCCCTCGGGCGCGTGTGCGAGAGGCCCGAAAAACACCGATGCCACCTGTACGAGAAACCCCAGTGGTTCTGTGAGCAGGTGCGCGCGCGAGATCTTGGGGGTGTTCCGCGGCAAAGACGATTTGTCTCTCCCGCGGCGAGGAAAACCTCGAATCAACAACCGTTTTTGGATACATGTCTAAAACGACGTTTAAAAGCATGAAAAAAAGAGAAACAAAAAAAAATATGATCGGATCGCCTTGATCGTTTTTTTTCACCGCGTTGCCGATTTCGGCGCCTCCATTTCTCCTCGGCAATCGATTCCGCTTGGCCGATTTAGAGGGGGTGGAGCCACTCAGAAAGTTGATCAGACAAAAACTCGACGTGGGAACCGAGAATCCAAAATCCCAGGAATTTTGAAATTGCTCAGCTACCGTCAGCTTTTGAGCAGCTGAAAGTCCATTGCAAATCAAAACTGGGACATTCCAACAATATATTTGTGATCCCCACCCCAAAATTACCCTAACTCGAAGTCAGGAGAGATTGAATCAACATGTAGAAAGTGTTGCGGGAGGGGGGATATTTCAGTGTACTTTCTATTATAGTAATTCCAGGTTGTCCCTGCTTTCGCGCATATATATCAGTGCGTAGCTGTATCACGGCCGCATCGATCCTGATCGAAATTCTGACGACGGATTCTTGATGTACAACACAACATTACCCTAACCTGAAAATTTTATACGATTCGGAGGCGTTTGCAACTTGCTCGGGGGGCCCGCAGACGCGATTTTCACCCAATTTTGGCCACTAATTCATCAATAAGTCATCACCACGACATCCAAATGGGAAAATAAGTATATTTTCGTTATCCTCGTGACCTAACGGATGTTGGTACAAATTTTCAGAGGTTGGGAACCATTTCTTGCTGCTCATTGAAAAACTCGTGGAAACTATTCGTCTTTATCGCGGAACACCCCCTTGGTCCAAGTAAAACAAGCGGTCGATTGCGACAAGCGGGCTTTGGCCAAGCCCGGGGAGACCAGAGCCATCATTTTCCTTGCTGAGAGAAATGGGTCATTTATTGCCTAGTGTACTCGCAGTCACTGTGTTCACCCGATCCCCGTGTCTACCCCTAGCTCAACTTGGGCTGCATCCGTGTAGGCAACGAAGAAAAAACGGATGGCGACAAGAAATGATTTGATGTTGGTGCTCCCATGAGAGAAATGATGTTTCCGTTGTACTTGGATCGCGTTCATACAGGATGGGGTGTGTTGGCCCAGTTGGTTCTTGGCATTACTTTGCTCTTCGTTTTCCTGTCCAGTCCCACAAGTCAGTGCGCATCGGTATTCAGAAACGTAGGTCAATTACTGGCTGGCACACGTCAGGTGGTCAAGACCCGATTGTTTGAGTATACCCGAGGACGGCTTCCTGCCGAATATCTTGCTATTCCAGCCGCTGGCTGGCTTCCCTCCGCAAGAACGATGTGCAGAGTGCAATATGTCACAAAAGAAGACAAAAAGCGATCCAAGGCGTCACTCACTCGACCACCAATCTGTGTCAGACAGTAGAAATAACCTCGCGCCGTCTTCGCCTCGTCTCGCTGAAATAGGAATCGTTCGACCTTGGGAAGGATCCAGTGCAGCACATGGTCTGCGGGGGTGTAGGCGGGAAATTCAAGTACCTCTTCGCCGGCGCTAGGGACGGAACAATCCAGGCACGGAGATGAGAACGTATGGGGGGAGTATACAAGGAGGCATGTTAACGAAGCAGGACCGCAGGTATCCGGCAAAGGCAAGCTTTTCAGTTTGTACTCAACATGCTCATACCCTACCAACTTTCAAATTATTACCTAGACTAGAGCTCGCAACGAAATTTTTTTCGTTGTTTTCGATGGCTGCCACGAAAATATTGTACGCGATCGATATAAGGGTCTAGCAATCAAAGACAGATGTGAATGTGAACGAATTCATTCCGAACCAGCACGCGTGATGGCAAAACAAAAAACCCTGAACCAACCCCGCCCTCGTCAGCCAGCTTCTCGAACAATGTATTAGGACGATTGAGATCCATGCAATTGAAACTATGCAGACCAAAGAGACGGCTGATAATAACTACCCCAGTCATGCCGTGTCATATCGGTAGTTTTTCATCGTCCCACGACCGGCGGTATCACACGCAACGAACCTACACATCATGACCGGCCTAGCAGCCCTACTCCTCTTTGAATTGTCTCTGAGCCCCCTCAGCTCTACCCAAAATGTTTCTCGTACTTCTCCGCACTACCATTCTGAGTCCTTGCCGCCGAAACCAAATGTCGGAACCGCCTGTCCGGCCCACGACACATCATCAGGTGTGGAATGTCCCGAAGGAATCCTTCGGACACACGAAGGTCTGTACCTTTCGGGAGCACAAGCGGGCAATCACGGCCTTATCGCTGACCAAGGCACACCTCTTCTCCGCCTCAGACGAGGGTCACGTGAGGATCTGGAGCCTGGGCACGCTTTGCCTCCAGCGGGTACGCGACTCTATTCCATTTCTAGCTGTAGTCTAACCCTACGATATCGACGATGTCATTTTCGCGCGGATGTTTCCAGTAGAATAATGCGGACACGTGTTTCGTTTAAAAGTTTTTACCCAACGGGACATCCTTGTGGCGCGTGAGCCCATTGCTACGCAATCACTGACGGGGTTCCCGCTAAGGGTGGGAGGGGGGGGTGGAGATCCCCACTCGGCGCGCATCAGCACTTCTCCCCAGCAGCAGCCGCGTAAGATTGTTTTACGTTCGGGTCGTGTGCGTGCGTGCTGCGCCCATGGATGCCGACGGACATACCAATGACTGTTCATCCTTTGTTGTTGGGGTGCTACAAGAGATCGATGGCGTGAACCTTGGCTGTAAGACCGCCGTCAGCTAACGGGACCATCTCGTCTCCGCCAATTATTCGTTGTGTCGAAGACCGTGTCGTGTCGGTCAGAACTGCGGCGCGGATGGCATCACACGGTGCCCTCGTCGCCATGTCTATCATCTTTGTTTCGAACGCACGAACATACCCAGCCTAGGCCATTTCACCATGTGTCGTTTGCACGAATGTTGCTCTGTTGTAGGTTGTGAGGCAAGACAAGCGAATTAAATGCATCTGGGTCCACCATGCACCTCCGGATTCCCCCGACCCGGGCAACGGGAGC
Source organism: Ectocarpus sp. CCAP 1310/34 (assembly GCA_902602495.3). NCBI lineage: Eukaryota > Phaeophyceae > Ectocarpales > Ectocarpaceae > Ectocarpus > Ectocarpus sp. CCAP 1310/34. Next base: position 267,287 of record CACKRE030002233.1, on the reverse strand, counting down.
CTCTTTCTTGGACTGGCCACCGGACTGGTATTGGCCTATCCCATCACCGATGCCGTATGATACGCATCAAGCGACGGTGCATCTATCTTCGACTAAGCACCGTAGTGATGCCAGGAGTGTTTGTCAGTGGTAACGGACGGGCAATATGTGTCGCGTTGCCGGTGATTGAGGCCGAAATTGCTTCGCTAGCGCCGAACCGGCACAATTTCGGCCGCGCAATACCACCCGAGTGTGTTTTACTGGTGTCAGCACCGACGGCGCTAACCGGCTGGCTGTGTGTGTGCTCGCCCCATCTACATATATTCTGGCGCAAAGCATGTACACACTTCGATGTGAACGTGTCACATATCAGGCGAATCACACAGGGAAGTAACACACAAAGAGCTGCATAGATTTGCCGGTTCACTGACGGTGTTGCGCACACCGGGTTACAGGCAGTCCCACATTAGAGCAGCAACTAACCGTTCAGGTTTTGAATTCCCAGCACGGTTTCAATAGTTGTTTTGCCGCACTGCAGTCATTCTTCCACGACACCGACCGACATAATAAGCGAGTCGGCTGAAAGTTGAGGTTCAAGAAAAGTCGCGTAGCTGGGGTTTCTCGAATTCTTGGGGGAAACCCTGCGCGACGGCAAACGAAAATGGCGTCTCTGCCAAGATTGTTATCGGCGGCAGGCGAG
>CACKRE030002233.1:243921-258044 GCA_902602495.3 Ectocarpus sp. CCAP 1310/34 | reverse complement strand
GGGGGGGGGGGGGCGAGAACAACGGAGGAAAGAGCAGGCATGCGCACTTGTCATCTTACCGGAACCGGAACCGGACGCCCTTGGAGCTACCTCTATTATACTTACCATTTCCTGACAAACTTACCAGCGGTCTTACTCAGTTGTTCTGACTGACAACTTACGATTCGGTGCTTTGTGCGAGGTATCCAAGGCTCGATGCATCCTGTGGTTCGCGAGGAAAACCCGAGACTCGGCAGAAAAAAACAACATGCTGCGTAGAAAAAAAAGCAGGATAGAGATAAAGGAAGAAAAAAAAACAAACGGGTATGACATGATCCTGGATAGTGTACCTCCACAGCCTTCCTGTAGATGGCGGCAGCGCGATCGGCCTCGCCCAGGGAGTACTCGTACTCAGCCAGGTCGTACCAGATCTGTCGGGAGAGCGAAAGCACGTAGCAACACTCAACACGGTTCGTTCAAACGTTTTGTGCGTGTCGTCGTCGCGATAGAACGAGCACTTTCACTTTCACAGCAAGACGCTTGCCTGCAGTCTCTCCCTACGTGCCCAAGAAGTGGATGTGCACCGAGCCGCACATCAGTACGCCCACGGGCGCGCTACGAACAAAAGTTTTTCACCTGCCAACTCTTTCGAAAGGTCAATGATCTCGGGCGTCAGTATCTCCCGTTTGTTCTCCCATGCGCGAGAGCGCCAGGAGCAAGGAAGACAACTGAAAACAAAATTCTGAAAACAAAACAGCAGTATTGGTTCGGAAGCAGTGCAACAAACAACCAGCAAACACAGCATTCTTGCGGAAGCATTGCAACATACTTCAACACAACCACAACCGAACGACCATACAAACAACAGCAGCGGCACCAGCACGGGCCCCACCCGCCCCCTCCACCGTTTGCACACACACACACACACACACCTCGCAGAAATGTCTCAGGTGGCTGAGGCACTGAGCGTAGCTGTGGCGCACTCTCGCCCGCAGCCCGTCCTCGTCAGTCAACTGCCGCCGGAGACACCGATTGGCCATCGCACAAGCAGCACCAAAGAGCAAAAAAAACACCCAACACTCCATTGTATTAGCACGACGTCGGAAAAACAACCATTCGGGTGGCACTTACTGAAAACCGCGCGGTGAGACATTCTTGGTCACAAAAATCGCACACGAGTATGCGTGTGGGGGCGGGGACGTGCTCATGTCTTGCATGCCTGAGCGGTTAGACCATTGACCAGGGCGGGGGGGGGGGGGCGGATAAGGCAAAACGTGGTGTTTGCTGCGCACATACAGGGTACCTCTGGATTGGTCCTTTCGAAGGCCAGTCTTCTTTTCCAGAGCCGGTACTGGCCAGCCTGCGCCTCCTCTCGCTTCTTGCTGTCCTTTCCGCCGCCGCCGCCGCCGCCGCCGCCGCCGCCGCCGCTGCCCCTGTGGTGCCCTCGAGGAGGTCTGGCCAGAAGGTTCGGGTCGATGCCGTCCCAAATCGGCTTCCTCTCCTTGTAGACGGCTTTGGCCGCCATGTGCCTGGGATAGGAAGACGGGCCAATCAACCCACAAAGCAAGACGGGTGAGACACCAACTATATACGCTGCTTTCGTCAGGCCAGGAAGCATGCAGCACACCCGGATTTTGAGTCGCCTCGCACGTCTAGCTTGGAAAGCTAGACAAGGGGTTGGGGGTCAAAACTGACTTTAACGTGTATTGCGAATGACCGACCGGGAATATTTTCGCAACATTAACGTGCGCTATTGAAACTCAATAGTGATTTCCTCCTGTTGCAAAAAAGAAACTCGCCGCTGCTTGACAACAAGGTAAATGACCAAAAACCGATAGGCGCCATATGTAAAACGCCGACAAAGAAATGAAAACGCATGGTGCGACAAGCATGGGGCTGGCTTTATTGCATCAACGGCCCCAACAGGCCAACGAGCAAACGAGGCGGACAAACAAAGGCCACTTAAAAATCGATCGACAACAACAAAAAGACCCCACAAATAACATGCACGTCCATGAATCTCGACGAGCGCAATCTGCAGCAGCGGGGGGAGGGGGCATCAGACTGTGGAATCTTGGCACCCAATCTCCTCACGGACACACAAACAAAAAATGAGCAGAGTGAGGAAGTTGGCACAGCTGGGAGATACCCCCACTTTCTTGGGCGGGTTCGCAAAATATAAGACCACGATGTTGAGATATTGGAAATATTGAGATATTGGAACAGCATGACTCTCCTTCGCATGGCAAGAAAAAAAAAAAAAGACCAAAAGGGTGCGTCGAAGAAACGAATAGACTACTACTGAAGACACATGCAGAGTAACAGCAAACATTAAAACGTGGTCTCAATTCATTGCTCCCTTGTGTAAACACTTCACCACCTCGACTGTTGGGCACCACCTCCAACGGTTGTATATGTATGCGCATGTGTGGCACCTATGAGGCGCTAAAGTTAGACGTACTTGGGCAGGTACTCAAGGCTGAACTTGGTCTTCCACAGCACCTCGTTCCCGGCCATCTCGAACTCTTCGCACTCCCTCCAGAGCGGCTCAAGGCCGTCTAGGGGCAAGGCCACAACTCGTCGGTAAACCTGTCTCAGCACACACACGCCGTTCGGGTGCGCAGCGGTAGATGCAACAAGTGCCGGGGGGACAGGGTTAACAGCACACATGGTAGGCTGAACAACACGGACCACTCGGTGTGCCGCGGTGGATGCAACAAGTGCCGGGGGGATAGGGCTAACATCACACAGAATAGGCTTAACAAGACAGTGTGCAGCGGTAGATGCAACACGTGTCGGAAAATAGGGTTGACAACACACGGGATGGGGCTAACAACATACTTTCGGTGTAGATGCAACAAACTGTCGGCGGATAGGGTTACTATTTGGATAAGGCTTGGCAGCGGCGCAGCGTTAACGGCGACACCACAAGAGGTACAGCTACCGGTAGACAAGCAGGAAGAAACGGCTCCGACTAGATGAGGCCGAGCCAGCAGCCCGGGCTAGAATCAAGACGGGGAGGTTCGGGGGCGAATTCAATGACGCATACTAAGGCCAGTCGCACTGTACATGGTCGGTGCACTCGCATGGGACCGATGGAATAATCGAGATTTGTCCCATATACTCTGAACAACGGGCGCAAGAATTTCTGTGGTGATGATCCATGCTTACCACAGGCGAGTACATCTATCGCATTCTACTGGAGTAGTTCGCTGCTGATCTGTGCGTGACAAATTCTCCAGTCACTCTCGCCTCGATAACCATCGTCTTCTTCGATGTCGAAGAAAGGCGAGCGTAGAGTCATACTCTGTGATGCTCTGCCGGCCTTCACCGTGCGTGTACCTCGTCAGTCTTGACCTATCCTACTACTGATGTCGCCTTCAACGCAACCGGTGAACACATCATCACGTGTCTTCCCGCACACCTTCCCCCCGGTGTCCGAACAAAACAAACCGCCTCCCACGTAGCCCCCTCCTCTTGCCTTCCTAATGGCGGTCATCTTGTTGCCCTTGTCCAGCGGGCTCCTCTCCTCCCAGCTCTTGATGTAGTCCAGGTACTTCTGCCACAGCGGGGTCGAGGCCGGGTTGCAGCCGACGTGCAGAAGCGCCAGCTCGAAAGCGGCGATCGTGTCCTCCCTCGCCTCCTGCTCCGTCCGGCCCCCGCCAGCCACCGCGGAGCGCCTGACCCTCTCCAGGTAGAGCAGCCAGAGCTCCAGGCTGGCGCAGCTCTCCAGGCCCTCTTGCAGAACCTAACACGTTGGACCAGAGACACTTTTTAGCGTTCACCCAACGCGGGATACGGGGCAACACCTGCAGAGAACTTAACACGTTCATTGGGGTCCAGGACCAACCGGCGAAGCTCCAAACTTCCGCAAAACACACGGCGCTACGGCGGCAAACGCAACCAAACCCCAGGACATATTGCACAAATTCGAACACAACATCGCGACCTTTTCGGTCGGTTCAGTGCCAATCGGCGGGTACACCCTCCGTCGGCATGTGCATACCTGCTCAAAATGACCAATCCATGCTTCAGAGAGGGGGGGGGTAAAGGTCTCGATGCCATGGTCATGTCATGCATGCTACAGTCCTTCGATCACTCGTCGACCTCGAATTCTCAAACGGTGTGACGTTCAGCGTCTGGTGTTGATCACTCACCCATGCTCGGGGACGGCGGTTGGGCTTGAAATCAGTTCTTTCTCGACACCAATGAAATACCGACAGACAGAGAGAACCGCGCATCCCTAGCACATCAGCGCACGCGAGCCACGACATGTTCGTCAAAGTCGGCGAGCGGATGGCTCTCCAATCCATTCTGCTGAACCAGATATGGCTACACGATCCATCTAAGTAGTAAGCAAGCCGGAGATACAAAAACAATAACAAAAGGCGGCAAGAGCCCCTTTACGACCGATTTGGAAACCGGACCTTGTCGGCTGCCTGCCAATCACCGCTCTCCATCTCCGCCTGGGCCAGCATGCGGCGGTACCTTCCGGACGTCGGGAATTGCTTAAGAAATTTCCTGCGGCGGCGGCGGCAGCGGTGGCAGCAGCAGCGGGGATGAGGCTTGTAGTTTCGCGAGTCAACCAAAGGTGCGCCAAGAGCGAAAACCATGACGAACAAAACAAAAAACGGAACCTGCTGCTGCCGCCGCCGCCGCCAAGATGGTGTGCGGCCCACGTTGCTACCCTACGAAGCCAAACATTTTACCACAAGCACAGAGCATGCATGTCCCGTAGATACCAATACCATACCAGCCTTCCCCACCGGCGAGGAAACCACTGGGGCTCACTTTACCTACAGTAGTCACTTTAACGGTGGTGGACCTGGTGCAGCGTGTTCGGAGGGAATCTGGTCGCTGCTAGTCAGGGCAAGTCGATACTGCCGGTATAACGGCTATTGGTCGGGGTGAAATGGTGCTACGCGATTTTGTGGCCACAATACTGGGCACGTCACTACACAGGGGGGTCGCTAAGCTAAACCGCCACCCCCGCTGTACCAAACAAGGGTTACTCGATACGACGCCAAGATTGGTGTGTAGGGATGTGGGCGAGCGATTCAGACTCAAACTGCAAGAAATAGACAGGCTCTTCTCAAGACGAATACAGCACTAAAGGCCTCGCAATGAATGACACCGCTACAGATCTCGCAATGGATGCCGTCCGAAACCAATGCCCTCCCCCCCCCCCGGTGTTTGTCATCGGGGTTGGGTTTTCGTCGCTTGGCAAAGACGTTAAAAAACAAGCCAATTCACTTCGTGAGGTCGGCAACCAGGTTACCGCCTTGTTATTTTGCCTCTGGTTGCTTTGTTGCGGTGACCATATGGTGGTCGAGTAGATCATGTTGTGCGGGGTAGAGAACCCTCACTCCGCGCAAGGGAGATGATCGCACCACGTTGTGTTAAATTGGTCAAGCACACTCGAGGCAGCTAAACAGTGCGNTTTTCGTCGCTTGGCAAAGACGTTAAAAAACAAGCCAATTCACTTCGTGAGGTCGGCAACCAGGTTACCGCCTTGTTATTTTGCCTCTGGTTGCTTTGTTGCGGTGACCATATGGTGGTCGAGTAGATCATGTTGTGCGGGGTAGAGAACCCTCACTCCGCGCAAGGGAGATGATCGCACCACGTTGTGTTAAATTGGTCAAGCACACTCGAGGCAGCTAAACAGTGCGTATAACTGTCGCTGGAAGTGAAAGCACCAGAAAATAAATTAAGTCATACGCAGCTGTCATCCGTATGCAAGGAAGTAAGCAAACATGCCGAACACCCTTAGCAGGATGCAGCGCACCCTTCATGCGACTCGCCGAATACCTCACGGCGCTTTGCGCTTGGTGATGTGAGAGCCTGGTCCGGTGAGCACCCGGCGTGCTCCGTCCCGGCTTTGTAAGGATGCGAGGTCAACGGTCTATTGACCACGGCATGCGCGACTATGAGTACCCCCCACCCATCAGGTGCAATCGAAACTTCATGGCAGCACTGCATTCCGGTGGCCATGCCTTAGCCCCAGTACCGCCCAATCTCAAGTGGCGAGGGGTCACGCAATGATGCGGATGCGCCGTCCTTTCGCCGATGCTTTGTGTGTGTGTGGTGTGTCGTCGTCCACTTCACGCTCTGGCGCCAGCCTCCACATTTCGGCATACATTTGATGTATCAGCCGGGGTCTCAAAGGAGAGACAAGAAAGAAAAACTTCTTTTGGGATTTTGCCACACGTTTGCAGGACCTACCTCAAGACATCCTTCAGGCTCATGCCGCCTCCCCTGTTGTTCTGGGCCTCCTTAACCAGCCCCGTCCAGGCATCCGTATCCCAGGGGTCCAGCTCAATGCGCCTCACGTACGTCTTGAACCTGCACGGGCGAGTGAGAACGGCGAAGAGCGGCGAAAAACACGAGTGGGGGAGGTTCCAGACAGCGGTATAACTCGATCCGTGTCGACCACAAATTACCAAGAAGGTGCAAACCGCTATACTTAAAAGAATCAACGGGACAAAAGTTGGGCCTGCAACCTGCCCCGCTACATAGCTCGACGCTTTTTACTCGTGATCAAGGCGCATCGTGGGGAAGAGGAGGGGTAGTTCCCACTTCGGTTGTGTAAACTCTCCCGCCCCCCCGGAACATAACCCAGCAACAAAAAGTAAACTCCACGCTTTCTCGCCGCTGCCTGGAGGGAGCGGCAAAGGGTATGCATAAGCGGATGGGCTCTAAATCGATATCGAAAACACGGTGATCATAAATTGTGTAAATTGCCCGCACGTGACATAATGAAGGTTGTAGAGCACGTGCCCCAATCTCTCCAGACTTCCTCTTGCCTCGTTTTTACAAACAAGTGCGCGCTTCAGAAGAGAGACGTAACCCCGTGTTGCTTGCCAGGCGGGCGGAGTGCTGTCACTTCCTCACCTCCTGCAATTCCTCGTCGTCTGCCAGGTCGCAGTCCAGACCGTTATTCAACACTCGTAGACGCCGGCCACGCGTCTTACGGTTGTCACTCGTGGTTTCGTTGAGAACTACGTTGTGAGCTTCTAGCCGGCACCGCTCCTACGAGTGCGGGTGCTTGCGAGTGGGTGGGTGGTTCTGGCGTGGTACCTTAACATCCCGAAGAACTGTTCGGTCGTCGTGATCTTTTTCGACCACTCCGATGAAGCTCATCGACGCCGTGGGGCACGGCGCACTCAGACACCCGTGTGTAAGAGGGCCGGGCAGTTCTTTGACGAGTTAAAGCACCACCCCGAGAACACCAGTTGTACAGACTAATATTTGCGCCTAACGAAGTAAACTGAAGAAAGGCTCTGCATACAGATTTGAATCATTTTGTTCGTTGAGATTCACTGGGCTCTTCGAGTCAAAAACACGTCAGCTGTGGGAGCCGTTGGAGTTGTACGAAAAAGACTCCACTGATGGCAGCTGGCAATTGCTTCTCACCAACATAGCCATGCTTGATACTTTTATCTTGCATCACCCCTTGAAACTTAAATACTAAAATAACACTACTACGTTCCGATGAGCCCACTCCGGAGGCGTTCCTTGTAAGACTGCGTATATGGAAACCTTTCTCAAAATCTCAACAGCTCTCTTTGGGTGTAAGATTATGTACCGATCTGTCTTTGGGCTGTCGGTTCGAACAGCAGTGTTTGCCTTTTGCATGTCCTTGCATTTCGTCACTCCCTGTCTGTCGCGGTGCTCTCTCTAACCCGCTCCGGAGGGAGATCTTGTTATCATGTTGTTGTTGTTGTTGTTGTCTTCACATTAAAAACCATCCCGGTCTCTCTATCCAGTACCTCCTTCTGTCTCAATCTCTCCGTACTAATCCATCACTTGACTCGGCCAATTTCCGTGGTCACAGGCTAACGTACCTAGAAAAGGTATACCAAAATAAAATGGACCCCAAGGGTCAGCAGAGCGATAAAATACAAGAAAACAAAATATAATCAGAAACAAATAAAATAAAATAAAATAAATAATTAGACTAGTGGAACGGCCGCACCACCAGCCTGGGGGGGTAGCCTCCCACTACATGGAGGATGGATATGAAATCCCCCCACGTATCTACCTATCCGAGGCGCGGTTGCCGATAGCGCCGTAGTCGAACTCTCCGGCAGCAGACGCCTGCCGCCTAAGGAGTCGGTGTGTCGGAATAGTTGCCCGTTCATCCTCGCCGAGCACCGGCGCACTCTCGCCCTGTTGATCGCGCCGTGCACCAACACGCCGGGAAACGTTAAGGCTACGGGTGGGTTGCAGGGTCCACAGCAAAATCGTCCGTAGAAATGTCCATCGAAACTTCTTTTCGTGTAAAGGGTACGGTTGCGATCCGGTGGGCTGGGTGTGTCCAGGGTTCGTGTATGCAATATTTCAAAGCGAAGACAAAAATGTGGTGCCTTCGCTGAGCAAAGGCTACGAACCGAGAGCGACGGGCGCTCCCACCTACCACTGTGAGAAGTTTCGTGGAAATTTCGTGGGCACGTTTTGACGATGCCACTGCTGTTTGACCACTAACGTGTCTAAGTAGTGGAAGTCGCGTGCGACCAACCTGCTCCTGATGCAACAGCAGCGTGCGTTCCGGCCGCGTGTCCACCGAAAGGTATGCACCTGCTGATAGACCACCCTATTACTGAGACGTTTGGATAGGTATCATAACATTGCACATGTAACGCCGTGTAGTCGGAGTTACCATGACTACATACCTTTTATGACTGGCGAATCCGCACCGACTATACTTCGCAGGTGCCGCTCGTTTGTATTTTTCCTTTCGTACAAAAAACAGAAACATCTTCATCTGTGTAGATTTAGACCTGCATTGAAAATACAGAGACCGAACCGTGGGTAGTTGCTGCAAGCAGATCTATGCACAGCACTTCCCCCCTTGCTCCCCATCGCAGGGGGTCGCGGCGGAGGGGGACTGAAAACCGGGGAGGGTGTGCTTATCTGACCAAATATTGGATCCGTCGTCGATTGTGGTGACATGAGTGTGGCCTGCACAGCTGTACCGGCTGACCCAACGGGTTTAGCGCCTTGCCTCTACTTGTGATGTGATACGTTGTATGCATGTGGTAGGTCTTCCTTGACTGATGGCCATCACGACCGAGTTCACGAAAATATGCAACAACGGCACCGCGCTTGTTCGTTGTCCCCACGGCAACACACGCCAGGGATCTTGTAGGCTTACACCAGAGACGGCCCAGGCTAAAGGTGAGAGAGGCGCTGCACCCGTCTGACTGACTCACCTCGTCAGTGGCTTCCTCTTCTTCGTCCTCCTCCTCGTCCTCCTCCTCCTCCTCCTCCTCCTCCTCTTCCATTGCCTCGGCCACCTGCTGTTGCTCTTCCTCCTCCCCCTCCGGCGTTGCTTTGCCTTGGTCGGACGGTTGTTGTTGCTGCTGCTTGCCCGCCTCCTGCTCTCCCTTCTCCTCTTGGCCTTCTTCCTCTACTGCCGCGGGTGCGTCGCCATCGATCTCCTTCTCCTGCTTTACTACTGCTGCAGCAGCAGCCTTCTTGGCTCCGGAGCCCTTTCCTTTCTTCCCAGCCTTTGCTCGTGGTGAACTTGACGGTGATCGCGTTGGTTTCGTGCCCTTCTTGCCAGCAGCAGCAGCAGAAGCAGCAGCAGCAGCAGCAGCAGCAGCAGCGGATTTCTTGCCCTTTTTCGTCTTCGACGCCCCTGCATCCGGATCACCGGAACCCTTGCCCTCTCCCGCCATTGTTCTACCCCAATACCCCGCTCTTGCTGCCGGGCCGGGGTGCGTGCTCCAGCAACAACCAACCCAGTATCCAACAACACAACACCGCAGGCGCCGTCGATGCGGCCCCGCAGTTGCTATTGCCATAGTTTGCATGGGGGGGGTGTGGGTGTATTTCTTATATTTGCTTCCGATTTGTGTGTTGATTGCTTCGTGTCTTGCTTGTACACTTTTGATGTTGTCGTTTTGGCCCAATTTCCTTCTTCAGCTATCAGCGCTTTGTATTGCGCTCCCCCCCAACTAGCTTCTGACGAGGGAGAGGGGTCGGGCGAGAACCACAGGTGGGGTGAAGTCTTTCAAGCATGATGCGTGTAAAACAATTTGTTGTTGTCGCGCCCACACCAGCAGCAGACCACACCAACGGAAAGCACGACAGCACACCAGCTCCAGCTGACTACAAGCAGCGCACCCAACCGTAGGACTGATTTGAATTTTAGAGCACAGCTGGCTGGTCCAGCAAACGTGCTGTGTTGCCATACAATGCTGCAAGTTCTCGGCTCAGTGGCTGGCTGTACCAGAAGCAAAGAAGTATGATGCGTGCGTGTTGACGTTCCTCTCTCTCCGGGCGATCTCCACTCTGGACGAAGGGGATTGGTTGACTTGAAAACAAATGCCTGAAATTTTGGGGGAAGGGACCAATATTCAGTTCTCTAGACTACATGTGGGCAAACGCCCACGCTCGGGGAGTGTAGCAGGTATGCATCAATTTAGTTCCCGCAAAAAGCTTCGTATTCACATATACTGCAGAGCATCCCACGAATGGATACTACAAACTCTTCAAGTGCACGTGGAGCACACGACAGAGACCCTTCCCACCAAACCATCAGCAAGTAATTTGGCGGTCTGTTTTCCACGTTCATGATCCTTGCGCTCTTCGCAATACCACGAGCTCGCCCGGCGGTTATATATTGAATCCTCTGAAACATTCTTGGTTGTCCTTTTTGGGGGGCGATACATATCATACCTGGTCTGTATGCATTCCTGCTGTTGACCCCATCGACAAAGATAGCACCCTCACCTCTCTATTTTTTGGCGCAGGCATTGGGTTCTCAGTTCCTCTCGTGGACTCCCGAATGGCCGCTACCCCAACACGCTGCGTGGATGGTATGTTGTACGTATGCGTATGTAGCTCGGGGTCCTTAGACCGGGCTCACACACACGGATGATCATCAAGTCGTGTTAGGTGTTGAGTTTTTCGAGGCTACCGTACTTCTGTTGTATCGACTTCTCTAACTTGCCAAGTTGTTGCGTGCGGGCGCCACCTACAGTGGTGGTTTTGACGGTCGGCCACGCTTGTCAAAACCACCCTGCATCTCTAGTAAAAACACATAACACACGCAGAAAGATACTGCCTGTAAAACACGCAGAAAGACTACTGTCTGTAAAACACGCAGAAAGACTACTGCCTGTACGACCCGTTCGAAATATTACCACAGTCAATGGGGATGTGTTAAAGTCTTTACGGTGAGTGGAGGGCCTCCTCATCTCTTCATCGTATTCCAGGAGCGCTGCAACATACGTATATGACACAAGATAACACACCCCCTGGACCGATTTTCAAAGCTCGAATACTCCACGACGAAGAGGATGCATAAACGAAACGATACATTTTCGAAAAGCTCCCGACGAGACGGTTTCAACGCCGCCATTTTCGGCGCTGTGACTGTTCCTGCATTTGAGAAATCGAGCTTCGAAAGTTGGTCAAGGGGGTGTGTTATCCTGTGTCATATACGGTACGCATGCGGTATGCTACACTTTTGCTGGGCTGGTGTCTCTTTCAGTTTGTCCTGGGTCCTGGATGTCGGTGTGTACACCTGTCGGAATATTGCATGTGTCTGCTTGCCGAACGGGTCAGCGACGGTGACGCGGTCACACATGGAGGAACGCCACCACCATCTTTTGGTGTCTGCGCCCTCACTTTCTTATCGCTGGAAGGGTTCATCAGCCGTTCGTCCCTTTCCCTCCTCGACGGTGAAGTCGAACATTGAAACTTGTTCCGTGCCGTGCATGCTAAACTGGTCAAACCCAAGTCGCGTTGTGCACATGATTCGCGTTTGTTTCGATTGAGCCGAGGTTCGAAACGACGTCCCGACATAGGAGGATCATTCTCGCTTTTGGAAGAAACTGGACACTACGTAGAATGCTCGTTTTTATTTTGAGAATACGCTACAGCAATCACGAGCTACCCGATCTGTGTCGCATTTTTTTTGCGCCGACCTCGCCTGTACCCGGCTATGCACCCGACGAACCATTCCGTGCGCGTGTCGGGGATCCGTTCTCATCACTCCCAGGATACGAAGAAACTTGGAGCCGTCGCCGGACTACAGCGGGAGAGAGAGGGAGAAAGACGTGACAAGGGATACACAGCTGACCAAGGCAGAGAAAGACGCCACGGGGGCAAACGGAGAGCTATTTTTTCCAGGCCAAGGCCGGAGGAGTCTTCATCTAAGCACTCGTTATAAGCTAGATGGAGATTCTTTCGGGGAGGGCAAGCGACCGTCCCCGCCCTCCACCCGGCAGGCGTTATTTTCAGCGCCAGGCGTCGTTCAGCCTGTCGCCCTCCGACATGTTTCTCTTCCGCCCGCCCAAGCCGACCTATGTGGCCACCAGCTGGCCGGGAGAGCTTTGCGTTCTGGTGAGAGGGATAAATAAGAGAGACGGCAGTGTCTGCCAGTCACACAGAACAGACACACAGAGATGGAGCCATACGCAGAAACGAAGCAGATACCGGTAGATGTATAGACAAATAGATAAATAGACGCAAGATAGATGTTTAGATAGATGGATAGATGCGCAGGCGAGCGAGAGGGAGAGACATACAGAGAGAGAGAGAGAGAGGGAGAGAGGGAGAGAGAGAGAGAGAGAGAGAGAAGGAACCATCCCGTTGCCCACCGTGGTGAGTGGTAATCCGAGCACCCTTCTCGATCCTTCCTTCCGGGGGCAACCATCAACATCACTCGTTCGCGCTCTGTGAATCATGCACGCCATAGACCTGTCTTTGTGCTCCTCTTTTTGTGTGTGTTTTGCGTGCGCCAGGGTTCGTCGGTGTGCCTAGCGCTGGAGCGAAACGGCGGGGCCTCTAAGGTCCTGCTCTTCTGCCACGGCACCTCGTCCGACCTCGGCATGACCAGGTGAGCAGCCGGCGGGCCTGACATCTGCCCACCGGTGCGGGACAGACGATGTCGAGTTTTGCCGAGAGTACGTGCTGTGCCCTGGACAGGAAAAGGTCACACACGTGTTTTGTTTTGTAACAGTCCCCCCATCCCCCCCACCCCCCCGAGGGCAGGCAGTGTGATATCGAAGAGACCGAAGGATAAGCCGTGTATATCTCCTGGTCAGGAGCCGGTCTCGCAAGGGGTTGCATGATTGGTGGTCTTATTACAAGAGCCATTTTAGTCGACCTCGACCCTTCCCTCCAAGGTACTCATGTCGTGGGAAGAGGCCGTTTATGCAAGGCTGATCCCCAGTGCTCGCTCGGGCAGGAATGAAATATGCGTGCACGTGGAATGACCCCGCTTCAAGAGCCTGAGTTGCTCGTCTTCCGGCCATGCACCCCACCACGCCCGCACGATGGCCAATGGAAGTGGAGCATCCCTGACCTTCATTGAAAATGTTGTTGTTGTCTTCACATTAAAAACCGTTCCGATCTCTCTCTACCCAGTACCTTCGCATGTCCGCACTGATCCAACACTCGACGCGGTCGATTCCCGTGGTCGCAGGCTAACTTACCCTAAAAAGGTACACTCAAATAAAATGGCCCCGAGGGGTCCGCAAGTCAATAGAAATCAACAACAGATATTCTGGAGTCCTCCACTCCTTCTGCGCGCTATGCGAGGTAACAACTGAGACTAGGGGTCACCATCACGGGCCGGAGAGAATGAGGTACACCCCCTTGGTTCAATCTTGGTACTTCACAACGCAAGCAGAAACAAGGCCATCTGGCACAGAAAAAGAGAGAAAAAGAGAAAAGAGAAAAAAAGAAGAAAATAAAAGAAAACAGTAAGGAAAGAGAAAATGAACTGAAAAAGAGCGAGGACAAAAAGGGACCAGGCCGAAAATAGCAAGAAATAAGAGACAGAAAAAGGCACACGGTGGAGAGACCACGAACGACAAGCAAACACGCAAACATGGCCACCAACCAGCGATACATTGTAATGGTACGTCATCACTAGTGGGGGGTTGGTGCAATGGTGCAGCGTTGGGGGGGGCGGAATTGGCGAAAAGAAATTCAATCCGGCACGTATCTCGCCACTCGGTCCGTCTCTTCTCGTTTGCTTACTTCCCTCGCCGTCTCGTCCGGGTCCTGCCCCCCTCCCGCCCCATTGGTTGGTGGCTTGTGGCTTCGTTTGAGCGCCCGTTGTCGGCTGGCCTCTTCTTCCTTCTCGTGCCAGGAGGTCATGAACCTCTCAGCTCCCTGCAGCACCG
>CACKRE030002233.1:211544-223466 GCA_902602495.3 Ectocarpus sp. CCAP 1310/34 | reverse complement strand
CCCCCCCCCCCCCCAACCTGAACATGATGTCCTCCGAGAGCTTGTGCAGTATCACGTCCAGAGGCCGGTGCTCTTCTGGCCGCTCCGAGAAGTTCAAAGGGAAAAACTCCACGCCATCCATCGGCCCCACCGTCATCACCTGTTGGCCAAGCAACCGAAGGCAGCACACAAACACACGTGACTCGACCATGGCAGGCGTCCACAAATGACTGACCCGATCTCATGCCCGGCATGAATGGTGGCGGATCCCGTCTGGGCCTGCAAAAGCCCATTCCGCTTGCTTGGTCACTTTCTCCCTCGCCGACTTTTCTTTTTGCACTCTCTTGAGTCCTACTTATTAGTCCTTCGGGAAGCGGACAGGCCCATGTGTCCAACTACAAGAGTGACGAACGTGGCTACGAAGGAGCCCCCGCCACAGCAACAACAACGCCCTACTGTATGTATTACCTCCGCGTGTGAAAGGCCCACCTCAGCCATGGTCTCCATCTTCTTGGCCATGAAGGAGAACCCTACCACCACCGTCCCCATGGGGTCACCTTCTTCTTCTTCCTGCTGCTGCTGCTGCTGCTGCTGCTTAAATCCTGCTCCTTCCCCTCCGGTCCCGCTCTCCGTGTCATCGTCCATCGACTCGAGCCTGCCGCACAAGTGGAAAGTGCCAAATTGCATGGGGGTTTGGTGGGCCGGAAATCGGCCATCACAGGAGGCGGGTTGCGTGCCCGTGGGTAAGGGGGAGTCTAGCTATCCAGGGCCTTGTGGGGCGTGGGAAGCGAATTGCGACGGATTTTGCCTGCTCTTTTGCTGTACAGTGTCCACGCCATTTCACGCAATGCACAGCAGCAGCAGTCCCGAGCGATCGAAGGGCTCAAAAGACACCCTCCGTTTCACGACGCGGTGTTCCAGCTTGTCAGGTGCCTTTGTGCCTCTTCGACCAATCCCAAGAAGGGCCCAGATTCGATCGACGAGAGTGAGACGGAAGAGCAAGGAGCTTGCGACTGCCGCTCTTGATGCCGCACGACCACCTTCACGTCGACGTCCGTTGTTTCCTGGACACTGCGAATTGTGGTGGACATAGGGAGCCGCGCGCTACAAACTGCCGGGTCAACTTTGAGATTGCTTGGTGGGAAAGCAGCCCATCTGGACAGCAATAGAACAAGCAAATAGACAAACGGAGGCCGGAGTCGAGATAATCCAGTGATGGTGCCCTGCCGTTGTTTCTCACGTTCACACATACTACTGAGGACCTGCTAGGCCACTATCATCCATATGAGGTTCGGTTGAGTACCACCAAACGCGCACTCGAAGCAGCAGCAGTGTAGAAAACAACGGCAGCGTGTGGATAGCCGTAGAACTCGATGGCATGTAGATCAGGCAAGGGTACCAATGCACCGCAAACTGCGAGAGGGTCTGAGATTCCACGTAATTCAGAGGCTCACTGCTGCAGGTGTGTGCCACGTTGCCCGGATCGGCGTTACGATCCGCCGCCAGCAAAGGGAGCTTTGGGGACAACACGTGGTTGGTATAACAGCAACAAGTTGGTTGACAGGTGTCATCGTGGAGATGGTGCAGTAATTGATTTCGAACGACCGAAGGACTCTGCCCTTCAAGAGTGAACCATGCCCAGGACAGGTGAAGCTGCATGGAAGACGGCCAACGGGTCACGTCAAATGTCCAAGCACCGCAGCACAAAGCAGCCGCGCGCAAACGTAGCGCGGTGGATACAGCGTGGCGGGACTGTTGGGTGCAGCCCTGGACGCAAAGATGGTCGATTCGCGGAACAACTCTGCCCTCTTGCCAAGGAACGCTCGTACCCCCACGACACCACGACTCACTTTCGAGACTGCCCTGGAACACGAAAGCATAGGAGCCCGCACTGCCACCAGACAACCAAGCCCGGCGCTCGCTGTGTGTCAGACACGCGGCAGAAGTGCCAGCTGCCCTCCACTTAAGGCGTGGTACGCATAAAAACCCAACCCCGGGTCCCCGGGTTTACACGTTAACACCGCATGCCGCACCAATGCAGCAGTAAACAGGGACGGAGCAACTCAGCAAGCAGTGTACGGGGTAGCACCTTGAAGGGAGGGCGGAGGACATACGCTAGTGGGCTGCTGCTGCCTAGACGAGAGTTGCCGTGCGCAGCGGAGACGGGGTGACGATGTCGTCGTCAAGTGTCAGCGCGAGCCCCGCGCTGATGCACGTCGCGGATGTCGAGCGTGCGGTTCGATTCTTGCAAGAGGTAGGTTTTTGTTCCTTTTTATGTCTTGTTCACCGTGTGCTGCCTCCACACCACAGCGGTGTAACAACGCTATAACCAGGTCCGTCGGAGTGCATATTTTGCGTACGTACTCGTGAGTAAACCAGTAGCAAGCAGCACTCGGCGACGCAGCGGCGGTGGGGCAACAACAGCCAAAGCATTCGTATCGGCAAGCATGGCTAGATATGAACGAATTGCACCCTTGCACCCCTGAGTGCAAAAAACTGGAGTACATCAGTAGTAGACGGCGCTTCGACAAAATGAGGTGGCCCCTGTCGTACACTTTGTTTTACTACCCGACTGGCTTCATGTCGCATGCACGGGAACGTAGCAGCGCGACACCTCTTCCGCTGGTGCAGAGGCAAACAAACTGGGGAAGAAACGTGGCACAGTAACAGCAGTGGATAATCCCTTAAAAAACAACGCCGTGCGCGGTCGCAACTCGTGGAGCGGGTGAAGCACCAACAGCAGTCCTGACAAGAACAACGTACCAATAGTCTAGACTACCGTAGATGACACAAGATAACACACCCCCTGGACCGATTTTCAAATCTCGATTTCTGGACAGTAGAAAGCGTTACAGCGCGGAAAACGGTGGAGTTGAAGGTGTCTTGTCTAGAGCTTTCCGAAAATGTATTGTTTCATATATGCATCCGCTTCGTTGTCGCATAATCGAGCTTTGAAAATTGGCCAAAGGGGAGTGTTATCTTGTGTCATATACGGTCGTGCTACATACGCGCCAATATCGATTAAGCAAAGGTAGGCGGTTGCGCGGGTACCGACTTCATGCTGCCCCCTACGGGTTGCTTGCAACCCTCCCAATACCATGAAGTCATCGATGAAGTCGTCGGGATCAGCTCGTGTTTCCGATGCAGCCATGCAAGCAAAGCAAGACAAACAGCAAAACAATCAGCGAAGTGTCTCCGTGCTATGTAGACGAGTAGAGCGCCCTCAGAACATCATGTGCTACTTTTTGTTACTTGGATGTAAGGTTTGGTCACTTTTCATGCTTCGGCGTTTCTTCATCTCGCGGCAGCGAGTCTTTTCTCGCGGTTCCGTCCCAGGGGAACGCAGGAGACTCGTCGGTAGATTAACGCCCGTGCCCGGAGCTCGGTAGGCCTCCGTGGCGCTGTGATTGACGGCCAAAGTTGCGGAAACTGGCTCAAAACCCCAGGGACGCGTTCCGCTCTGACAAAGCCTGGCGAACCAATTCTGAAACTCATCAAACCCATGACGTGGGATCGGCCGGCGGGGGCCTATCGCGTGTAGATGTGTGTGTAGATGTGCCAGTGGGGTCGTGGGTTTGCGCGTCTGGAAGTTGCTTGCGATCAAAGTGTGTTTCTTAGGCCTTCGTGGGCCGGGAACAGCAAGGAAATCGACCACTGAAACGGGGGGGCACGCGACATCGGCTGGCGCGAGCTAATTGCGCCGCTTCACTTGCATCTATCCAATTGCGCCGCGTCACTTTCTCTCCAACTCTCTCACTTTCTCTCAACTAACTGCAATTCCCTCATACGCTAATCATTCCAACCATAAACCCCACACCTCCTCAATTCTAATCTCCAACTCATACGCTTTTGATTACCTTGTTTGACGATGATTGCGCTCACAAAGAAGCAGTGCATTTGGGAGAGGAAGTGACTTTCGGTATTTTACAGAGGGTGTATTGGTGGATAGGAATGGCGAAAAGCGTACGTTGGTGGATCCGTAGGTGTTATTCTCGTCAGTTTCGGAAAGTGCCGCGGCATACAAAGTGTTGGCCTTTAGTGTCTTTTGTCTCTTCCGAGCAGACCGGGACAGATGTTGTCGTTTGATTATTTGGGTCCGTTGCCGAAAACGACGAAAGACAACCAGTATGTGTTCCTTGTGGTAGATTCATTCAGCAGACATGCCGAGGAGTACCCACTAACGAAGGCGCAGAAATGCGAAGGGAATGCGAAGGGATTAGTGTCTATCATGGTGAACGATTATATTGCGAGATGGGGTTAATCCATGACCCACGGTTTCAACAACCTGGGCACATACGTCCGAACGGGCACTTCACCTACCAACCTGTCAAATTGCCCTGGATTTCGATTTGGATTTTCCGCAGGAGCTTTCGATTCTTTCCTCACCAACAAATTCTTCGAGTTCGGCAACACCAACAAGGTAGCCTGTGCCACCAACTGCTTCAACTTATCCAAATCTACGTCTACATTTTTCGGAATATCACCCTTCTCCATCCTGTTTGGATCAGCATGCCCTTCAATGGCCTTAATTGCGAATCGCGCCGTATCCTCTTCCTCCTGAATGTCCGCCCAATCACTAAAATAGCCGTCTTACCACATAAATTATCCCCAAATTCGATTGCCGCGTGCGTCTGTTCTTCATCATACTCTTGCAACGGAATTTGAGGCAACGGGGGTGCTGCCGGACCTCTGCCCCCGGAACCCCTTCCCCTAACACCACCACAGCCCCTCTTGCTCGAGCCGCACCACCTCCACTCCTTCCACGCGCAACAGCCCTGCTATTACGAGCATTACTGCCACCCCCGCCACCAGCAACAGCCCCACTTCCACGAGCGTTACTGCTACAACTACCACCACCAGAGGCACTGCCCCCTCCTTGCGAAATAACATACACTCGCGGTTTTTCCACCAATCCTAACAAGTGTCTGCCAACTTCCGTTAAAGGAGCAGCATGTAACATCAGCCCTGGCTCAAACTGACCACTAACTACTTCCCCACTCGGTTCCACCAACCGGGTGTCATCAGGCACACACGCACCATCAGGCAAAGGGTTGGACACGCCCTTTTCCCTTTGGATCAGCGCCCACGTCTTGTCTGCCAACTCATCCGTAGTGAGGCTTGCTGATGTACAGCCACTTTCCCCCACCACAAAATCGTCGCGATGGTTCGACCCAGCGGGCGCCTCTCGCTCGGTGTACACCGGACCCAATCGCGAAGGTAGCGCCCTGCTCGCACCTATCATATAAACATCGAGATCAGACGGATCAGTCAGCCTGACATCTGTTGCCTCATCCTCTTTCGTCGCAGGCAATGGCAACCGTTACATCAGATCGGCATTTGCATTCTCTCGCCCTGGTCGATACTTCAGTTCATATGTGTACGCTGACAGGAAGTCATGCCACCTCTGTACGCGATTATTTTTCTCTGCCAAACTCCCCAAGTTCCGCAAGGGTTGATGGTCACTGTACGCTCAAAGGGGATGCCATAAAATAGTGTTCGATTCTTCTTTATCGCCCACACTACATCGTATCGCACCCGCTTCAAGCTCAGTCGGAGTCCATCTGGTTTCATTCGCGAATGTTGATCTGCTCAAAAAGCATAGCGGTCTAATACTCCCATCTCGTTGCTCTTGCTCGATTATGGCTCCCAAGCCCGGAGTCGACGCATCAGCGGTTAACCGAAACGACCGCTCTCCCGAGATCGCACCCTCATAACACGGAAATGCCAAGACCTCAGGACCTGACAGAATATCCATCATCTTCCTCACTACTTCTACATGATCAGCCGTGAACGCAAACTTCGCCCCCCTTTTTCAGCACCGCATTGATCGGTTTCAATTTTGCCGACATGTTCTTCAGGAACTTTCGATAGTACGACAACGACCCCAACAACGATCGCAACTGGCTAACATTAGTGGGCATTGGCAATTCACGCAGCGGTCTGATCTTTTCCGGGTCCGGCCCGATCCCTTCCGCCGAGACTTGATGTCCCAAGAACGTCACCACCTTCACCCCCAGGTTATGCTTGTTGGGTGCCAGTTTCAGGTTGAACTTGACCATGCGCTCGAAAAACCTCTCCAGGTCGCGCACGTGTTCTGCCCCCGTCCCTTGGAAAAACGATCACGTCATCGATAAACAGACGCACACGTTACAGTCCGTCACATACTCTGGCCATCACCGAATGGAACCACCCAGGACTACTACTGAGACCTTGCGGCACGGATAAAAATGCCGTAGACGTGATAACAGCAGTGATCGGAATGCTGTCCTCCTCAATACTGCACTGGAAAAACCCACTGACCAAATCCAGCGTACTGAAGATTTTCCATGTGTCCAATTCCGCCAAATATCCTCCACTATCGGAATGAACAATTTCGGGATGACACTCATTTTAGCGCTTGTAGTTGACCGTCAACCGTACGCCACCGTCGCGACTACCACCAGCGGACTCGCCCAATTGCTGTACGATCTCCGCAACACACCCGCCGACAGCAATTGTCAATTTCGATCTGCACGTTTTCGTTCATAACCGGCGGATAGCGATATGGCCTCTGCCGCACTGGCTGGGCCCCCGGCTTCAAAATGATTCGAATCGGATCCACTGTCACTCGTCCTCAATCCGAACCATCCTTCGAAAAACGATGCTAAAACTTGCACAATAAATCACCTAGTTTGTCAACGTC
Organism: Ectocarpus sp. CCAP 1310/34; assembly: GCA_902602495.3. NCBI lineage: Eukaryota > Phaeophyceae > Ectocarpales > Ectocarpaceae > Ectocarpus > Ectocarpus sp. CCAP 1310/34. Next base: position 216,805 of record CACKRE030002233.1, on the reverse strand, counting down.
CTCCGGCTCCCACAGTTTCGCATTGCAGTCGAAATGGACGTCTCGAATGTGCGGAGGCGCCCTGTGCCACAACCGTCTGAACGCCACCTGGAACGCCCCATTCGAAGAAGACATTACATCAGCGGGAGGTTCGTCGTTAGGCATGCCAGCCTCTCCACCCTCCTGAACCGCAAATGCATTTTTGAATTCCTCGTTTTCCACCAAACGAGCATCATCCACATTTACCACCTCCAGGGGTTCACCACCATACCCCAACATATCGTTGGGTTTCACCAGACAAGAGCTATCCCCCACTCTTCTTGGGGGGTTTTCAGACGTGCCATTTTGGACTAACGCTTCCTGCGGGAACCACTTCTTACCAAACTGCACACGGTGCGTCCCCACCGCAGCGTCACTGCCATCTAGGTTGGTCGATTTTGCCTCCACCCATGACATCGCATTTGGAAGCCATCGTCTACTACCATTAGATTTTACCACCTCCTTTCCATCACCTTCAGTTTCCACCATACCAACCGCGTTACCTACCCATTCTTCAAAGCGGTGATCTCCTGCCACCTTGTCGGCATTTGCACCGACAAAAGTGATAATTGTTTCTGTACCCGACACGTGTTGGGATCTGTGAACTGGAAAACCAGCCCTGCTATCCCTCCGTAGTATCAGATCATGTCCCATGGCCGAGTCTGGCACAATGTTCGCATGCACACTCGTCCGTACCGTCGGTGTACCGAAATGAACCGGCGCTGATTTCCCGCCCTTGCGCATTTCCGTATTTAATCGCATTCTTCGATCTGTAACCAATGGCACCCCATGGAACCCACCCCATTTCTTGTTCAGACCCGTTTCAATGCGATCAACTGAAGCTGAACCACATGCCAACATCTTCTGCACACACCTTTCTTGTACAAACGATGCCGGACTTCCCGTATCCAACAGAGCCTTCCACGACATCATCTTGGCCGCTACTGACCCCGCGAACACTTGCACTCTATTCGTATGCCGATGTCGATCCATCGTCAAATCCGCACCGACCGACCGAGTAAATGGTGACAGGTAGTCCGTCGCTTCACCTGCAGCAAACGTAAAGGAGGCGGAGGGTACACCGCATCATTCCTTTGTCCTGACACAGAAGTAACAGATGCTTTTTCGGCAAAAGTGCTATCTGTTCCTTCCTGTGCTTCATCAAAGTTTCCTCCCTCCCGCGCTGTTTCCTCAACCTCACGCTTGAGAGAATTTTCAGAGGCGGATGCATCCCCTATCTCGCCCTGTTCTCCTGTCACTGGCAAAGCAAAAGTTTCATGGTTCTGCTTGCCCCCAGCACGATCAACGGTAACGCTTTTTCCCCCCTTGTAGTGTCCCTCTTAATCGCCCCCTTTTTGGCACCATTTCGACCAACATTGTGCTCCGCGTGAGGATCCAGCAGACACCTCACTGCTCTCGGAGAATGTGCCTTGCGTGTTCCTTCCTTTGAGTGCTTAACGCATTCCCCGCTGGTGTTGCATTGTCATTAACATGTCTCATTCTGCCAATGGTAAACTTCGTTTGATCTGATGAAGGGGGCGTGTTCGGCACCCCTACTTCTGGAAAATCCCTGTGTGTCTTACCAGTGATTGTTTTCGAAGCGGTGCACGTGCATCTTGCGACACACGACGACCAATAATTTCTTGCGGGGTACAAGTCCTCAATACATTCTTGCTCCCACGGCCTACATCCGTGCAGTTCAATTTATCAGCACCCCAAAACCACTTGCAGTTTGGGATAATTACTTCCACCCTGCTTGGAATACTCNTGCCAATGGTAAACTTCGTTTGATCTGATGAAGGGGGCGTGTTCGGCACCCCTACTTCTGGAAAATCCCTGTGTGTCTTACCAGTGATTGTTTTCGAAGCGGTGCACGTGCATCTTGCGACACACGACGACCAATAATTTCTTGCGGGGTACAAGTCCTCAATACATTCTTGCTCCCACGGCCTACATCCGTGCAGTTCAATTTATCAGCACCCCAAAACCACTTGCAGTTTGGGATAATTACTTCCACCCTGCTTGGAATACTCCCTAGATGCTAAAAACCGCCGCTTACCGTGGTTGGACGAGACGCTCCCCGTCGCCGGGCCATCACCCTCGGTGTTGTGCACCACCGATCGACACTGCCTCCTCCTCTACAATCCCACCCTCCGAGTCGTCTTCGATGTTATCGCGTGATGATTGTTTTCTCTTTACCCCAGCCCCCCCGGTCCTTGGTTCTTCTTTCTTCCCTTCTGCCCGCGATACTTCTTTTCATCCCAATACCCGGGACCTCCTCCACCCTGCACCATTACTCCTCGAGATTTCTTTTTAATATCGCAATACTTTTCACCCTTTTCACCCTTCACCTCCACCCCTCGAGATTTCTCTTTCATCTCGCTGGTTCCTTTCTTCCACCTCCCCCCATATTGGACACCAGACTTTGGAGAGCCTCCACATTACCCCCAAAATGCGAATGTAACAACTCAAGGATCGCAATCGATGTGTCTCTCACCTTCCCCCCAACCGATGGCTGCCTACCAAGGGACTCTCCTTCCCTTCCACCACCCTCGTCCGAGGCACTGCCCCCTCCACCATCCTCGTCCACCTGGGCACCAGGCCCCCTCTTATCCACGGGCCCTTGGTCTCTCCCATTAATTGACGTACGAGAAGTAAAATGACCCGCGTCAGGTGTCTGTGACCTTCCGTTTCTGCGCGTTTCGCTTGTTCGACGAGAGTAGTCCTCCCGACCTCTCCTTCTTCGTGGCTCTAACACCTGGAACCCTGGCACTGCCATTGCCTCCATTGCCATCCTCTGATCTGCGCTGAGGCGCCTTGCCCCTGCCCCCCGAGCCTCTCGTCGGACTCCTTCCCCGACTCGCAGACACATGACTCTCCCACACCTCTCTGCCCCGATCTCCCGTGATCTGCGTCAGCCCTATTGCTAGACTTGGAAGACACACCTTTTTCCAAGTCACCCACCGCCGTTCCACCCTTTTGCGACACACTTCTCCCCCCAGCGTGCGCAATACCCTCATAACCCCACTTGCCCCCAGGCCTTCCACCCTTTCCCCCAGAGACCTCAGCCTTTGTCCGTTGTGCATCCTCGGATGTGTGCTGTACACTCTTAGATGGCGCTTCCCTTGTCTGACGTGAGTCTCCTACTTCGACGTCTCCACCCGGCCTCTGTTTCCCTTCCTCCCGAGGCCTCTCTGTCAACGCTTGCCCTTTCACTAACAGCGCTTTGGCCACCGAGACATCCCGTCCCGTCGACAACTCATCCATCCCACCGCCCTTAGAACCACCGCCACCCCTCTGGTCCGAGTGCCCAGCCCTCCCTTCATCGCTGTTCACTTCCCCTCCCTCACCTCTCTGTGCCGTGGGAAGAACGCACCGCAAGCGGTGCGCTAACGGCGTCGCCCCTCCTTCGGTGCCAGTGACGGGAATCGGCCGGCGGTGGCCTATCGCGCGTAGATGTGTGTGTAGATGTGTGTGTAGATGTGTGTGTAGATGTGCCAGTGGGGTCGTGGGTTTGCGCGTCTGGAAGTTGCTTGCGATCAAAGTGTGTTTCTTAGGCCTTCGTGGGCCGGGAACAGCAAGGAAATCGAACACTGAAAAGGGGGGCACGCGACATCAGCTGATGCGAGCTAGTTGCGCTGCTTCACTTGTATCTATCCAATTGCGCCGCTTCACTTTCTCTCCAACTCTCTCTCACTTTCTCTCAACTAACTGCAATTCCCTCATAAGCTCATCATTCCAACCATAAACCCACACCTCCTCAATTCTAGTCTCCAACTCATACACTTTTGATTACCTTATTTGACGTCATCTCAACCAGAACTAACTCCACCCCATCTCCCAGGGCCATCATTTCCAAGTCCATTCCATCACGCCTCAATATATATACTGAGAGTACCCTACCTCAAGTCTTCTTGCCCTGACTTAATCTAGGGTTGACCTGTTTCACGACACCCATCAAATACAACGGTTTGAAACATTTGCCTCTTGCTTCTCCACTCTCATTCATTCATTCATTCATTCATTCATTCATTCGATGATTCATTCGATGATTCATTCATTCATTCATTCATTCATTCATTCATTCATTCGATGATTAATGGCTGTGACTCGTCGTGTCATCGCATTGTCCAACAGCAGTACCAACTTTTACTACACACTTCGCAGCGGGCCAAGTGTAGACAAGTTTGAGTTCATGCATCCAGCCGCTGTGTTAAACATGACCCACTTGTGGTGTTGTTTCGGCTTCATATTCTGTTCTCATCGGAAATCTGCAATCATCAATCAAATACATCATGGAAGTCTGAGTTTCGCTGCCAAGTATTGTCCGCTCGAGCTGGCTCCAATATACAATAACATCGTGCGCGATGTATTGTGCGGAAATACAAGCGTTGCAAGACACACCGTCCCCCTTCGGCCCTTCGGGCAATGCGCATGTGGTGTTGCGTCACCTGAGGGAGGGTAGACACCCACGTCGCGAAGGGAGACCTTGTACCATGCATTTCACGTAGCTCGTGCAACCGGCATCGGACGGCAACATGTTCAAGGGTTGTTTAAAGGTCGCCTTGGTCAGCCAGCCTGTCAGTTGGGCGCACCACAATAATTATTCACATAATATGTTGGGGGGTGTTTTATTTTTGTATTCTAGTTTCAGGTTTGGGGAGTACATATTTTTCAAGTTTGGGGAGTACATTTCGAGGCTCCACACACGTTGATAAAAGCAAGAGAGGAATATGCACCAGGGGGCGAGACATGTGTTGGGGGGTTTGCGGATTTTTCCACGAATAGGACAGATTAGAAGCTCCCTGCAGATTGATTGGTAGTACATACCCTACGGTACATGTTGTGTCCTCCATGATGTCTGAGGGGCGTATGTGATCCGTGTACGGTGTGTTTCCAGAGGTGATCTGAAGGACGCAGATGATCCTCGTATGTTTGCCCGAGTTCATCTGAAATAATCGGTGATTTGGGAAGCACATTGGGCTATGTTTGCCCAAGTTGATCCGAAAGGCACATCATTGATTGGTCTATGCTTGCCCGGGTTGATCCGGACGACTCCCTTCTTCCCTCGCTCCTCGACAAGCTTTTGCTTGGACATGGGTTGTAGTGAAGGGGGGGGTCTTTCTGGCGAGCAGGGCTAGACTCACCCTCAAGGGATGACCGAAACCTTCTTGCTGCTGCGCATATCCGCCGCGAGGCATGCGCGTGGTGGTGTAGTTGGGTCGGCACTGATGGGGTCAGGC
>CACKRE030002233.1:172851-189225 GCA_902602495.3 Ectocarpus sp. CCAP 1310/34 | reverse complement strand
TACTCATTTGCTGCTTGCCGTAGTCATTTGACCATTGACTTGTTGGGGGGGGGCTTCATTGCATTAGTCTCATCCGAAACGTAGGCCTGGCCTACTGTTGTTTTTGGCAGGGGGGATAGGGGGGGGCTTTTCCAAATCTACCAGTGCCTCTGGTGGTGTGCTCTTGGGTTCAGGCGTGGAAAACATGAGCACGTCCCCCGCCCTGCCTCCCCCCTCCCGGTTTTACGCGTGAGCAGGGTGGCAAGCTACTTCACGACCCTGTGCTACGAGGTCGGGGGCGACGTGATGTCGATGGCTGATCTGGAGCACTGTGTCTTGAGGGCCAAAACGAGCCAGCCGAATCAGGTCCGTGTACACGACAACATGTGAAGGTTGTTGTTTTGGTTGTTGTTGTTTTCATGAATGATATGATAGTTTTTAATGATCATTCTGGCGGCCGATAGCACGTATGGTCCACCTGTTTTGCCCCATCCCGAGTGCCTGACATGGAATCTTGTCCTGTCGCCGCCCTCCGATTAACTTCGTCAAACTGCGATAGTTCCTGTCGAAGCTTATCATTCCGACAACGGAGTACCCCTTCTCTCTCCGACGGGCGGAACCACGGGTCAGCTTTGCTCTCAACTGCGGGAGTGTGAGCGGGGTGCCGGGAATTCTCATCTACAGGTGAGGAAGGCGCTGTTTGCTGTTGTGCGGTTGGGCTAAGTACACCGCCAACTACAAAGTGTCGCTGCATTGTAGTCTCTCGTCCGCAGCCTGCTTTCGCACTCGTCGTACGTAAAATTGCGGATGCTGAACATGGGTTGTAGAGGCTTGTGGCATGAAGTCGTACACACACGAATCATGCGCCATGCTGCTGGCGCACCGAGCTCAGAACGATATAATGCCTCGAGGATCAAGCATGTCAAATATCACTCCGGGGGACGGGAGGCCAGCGGGTGCGCAGACGTTGTAGGGCATATCTTGCCCGTGTCCGAGAAAACGTGCTGTGGAATAGCCACGAGTACACCCGCCCAACTCGTTGCGCGTGTTTGAGGATGCGTGTTGTGGTGTGTGTCTGGTTTGATCGCTGCTGCATGATTGTGTGTTTGATTGGTTGCTGCTGCTGCTGCTGCTGCCGCTGCTGTTGCTGCTGCCGCTGCTGTTGCTGCTGCTATCATCCCGACGGTGACGACAGGCCCGGGGATGTTCACCAGCAGCTCGAAGATGCCTCCACTTACTACGTCCAGACTACCACAGAGGTGAGGGAAGAGTGGGTAGGGGACCGCAGTTATATCTTGCAGGACGGAGGGAGTGAATGAGTGAGGGAGGGAGGGTCTTTGGGAAGTCCATCCTTTTGGTTGGCGTCAGCTTCCCGTCGACGCTTGCACATGTGCCGTGTGTGTCGACACTCTTGGCCAGGAAAATGAACTCATTTTCTATATTCTTCTTCCCCCAGCCGATGGTTTGTTGTTATACCTTTTGCTATGCTGCTACTTCCAACGATTTCATATTGGTGCAGGCGCACACGGCATGGAAAATGCATGTTTGCACACATGGCGACTCACCGCTTTCTCTTCATGGCTGCGTAATGGTGAAGCAACTTGAGCCTTGGGCTTTTGGATTTTCCCCAATATTTTTTCACCAGGTCGCGGCAATGCGGCCGGCCCGTCTTTCACCCGCAGACTCTCCCGGCTTTGGTGTCTGTATATTGGGGGTTGTACCACCTCTGATGGTGCCGCGTACTCCGCAGACCCCAATAGTCTGCTTGCTCATCTCGGTGCTGCGCGCGATCTGTCACGCCTGCGTGCGGTACCGCAGGTGCTATTCGGAAAGCGGACCGTGGTGCTGCCCAAGATAGTCCATTGGTACTCCGATGACTTTAACAACAAGGAGAAGGACCCTAGTAGCGCCGCTGCTTCTGACGCGGCGGCTACTGCAGGATCGTCATCAACGTCGCCGTCACCGTCACTTGGCTGCCTTTTGCACGTCAAGCGCTACCTCACCGGGTGGGTGGACGCGTAGAGATACACGTACACGCTAACGTATTAAAGGTGCAAGCTCGACCCTCGCCCTCGTTCTGCCCCACAAATTGGAGAACCGCCTCTCCCTACCTTGCTCGTGGACATGCGCCAGCCGTGCACGCATCGCAATCCCTAACGCTGCAAGTACATAGCGCGGAACAAAACCGTGGGGGCTCTGTGATGCTGAGCTGTCACACCGCACGGGCCGCCGAGGACGTCGCGGACCACACACAAAAACTCGAGTTCGCGCTCTCACTCAAAAAAGAGCGGTGTCGTGTATGTCCAACTGGAGAAATCAGAGGGATATATGTATCGGGATCTCCTGGGGTATGTGGTTGAATTCTGTGACCCACCGTAGGGTTGCCGACTCCGACGAAAACCAGATTGTTTTCCCCTCCCCTCCCCTCGTCCTCCTCCTCGTCCTCGTCCTCCTTTCCTCCTGACACCCACCGGTGATTTACTACACCCTGCCTAACACTATCCCCCCCGCCCCCCTCCCGTCTCCCTCTCACTCTCCGCCCTCCCGTCTGTCTGTCTGTCTGTCTGTCTGTCTTGTCTGTTTCTTTCTCTTTTTGCAAAAGGGAGAAGCGGAGGCAGGTCGAAGCTCTCCTGTCCGATGGTGGGAGCGTGACCGTGAAGTTCGGCGGCTGGAACTGGAGGTGCCGACCCTTCACCCTGGTCGCTGACTCAGAGCTAGAGAGTCTCCGCTCGAGCATCCCATGATCTACACATATTCCTCTTCCCGCATATCGTGGAGACCGACGAAGGTTCGGTTGGTCGAACCTGCTTGGGGTTTCCAAGGAACCCCGAGAGGCCGGGGTAAATAAATAATTCACGGGTTATCGGAGCTACGCTTTTTGCTCCAGTAGACGAAACAAGCCGGTCTGTGTTTCCACCCCGACTGGTGTATCTCTTTTGTTGCGTCACGTCCAGGGATTCGAGGCACAGGAAGTAGGAAGCCCCCCCCCCCCCCCCCCCCCCCCCCCCCCCCCCNCTGTTCACCCAGTTGTGGCACACAACAATTAGCCCCCCCCCTCACGGCGCTTCGCGCTTGGTGATTTGAGAGCCTCTGGTCCGGTGAGAACCCGGCGTGCTCCGTTCCGGCTTTGTAGGGATGCGAGGTCAACTTACGAGTACGGCATCCACGAATATGAGTAGTCTACATCCCCCCGAAGCCGCAACGAAAAGGACGGCACTTTGGCACACCGTCCTGGCGCGGGGTTTATACCTTGCAAGGTGACGTGTTTGCTGCCGACGAGGTTGCCCCAGCAGTCCGCCGCAGAACCGAAAGTCTGTCTCTGCAACTTAACACCTCGGAGTTAAGGGCCCTTTTGAAAGAATTTTCTCCTTTCTCATTGGCGTGGTGGTGTTCCTCCATCCCCCCCCCCCCGGTTGGTGACTGCTCATTGTTGTTCTCGATAAAGTTCCATTATTTCTCGGCATAGGGTCTAGGTTTAGTTCTCGAGAACGGTCCAGGTTTTCGCGCACGACGCTTAGGAACCCGCACGCGCGGGTTTTGTCGGTAAGACGTGCTTGTCGGTCCCCCCCACCTCGGGTTGTCGAGTGAAATGTGGCGGCGGGCGGGCTGCAGGAAGAAACCGGCAGGCGCTATCTTTTTGTCTTTATTTTCTCGGTGTTGCCAAATTATTCGCTGTTTTCGTTTGTCAGGGGTCGCGAAAACAGCTCGAAGGGGCTCTTCTGAACGTACATCGTGGAATGTTGTTATCGTCGATCGTGGTGCTCTGCCCCTTTGTTCGTATTGTGGTTTTGGGAACGCCATATGGCGCCATGACACATGTATTGTTTGGTAGGTAGGTCTCGCTGCCTCTCCGGTAGATCGGCCGACAGCGCTCGTTACCCCGTATGGCCGTATTGAGGTGTGATTTCGCCTTGTTTGGATTTGTGAAGGTATGTTCGTTTCACGATTTTGGACTGTGCCGTTGCCGAAAAGTTGTAACCTCGGGCGCAAGATTCTTGTGAAGTTTATGGTTCGGGCTTGTACTGCTGTGTTGATTTGCTACATGATTGTTTTCCCTTGCACGCGGCGCTGTGGCGCTACTTTGCGCGGGACTCTCGATGTTTGTGCGCTCTGGTTGTTAATAGTCGAATAAAATGCTGGCTAGCGCCACGTTGTACGATTGAGTTGGTCGCCTTTTGTGTCCGCGGTGCTGTCCATGTGTACCATAGGAAAGATCCATCCGTTGGGAAAAAGATGCCGAAATATGTTCAGCATAGATCGAACGTTTGCACGGAAGGACGAAGAAGGCGAATTTGCCACGTGTGTCAATTGTGTTGGTTTGTATTGTTTTCCGAGACTGCGTTATAGTGCAGGGTGCGATGGGCGTGCTTGGTTCTTGTTGTGCTCGTACACATGCACGCCTACATTCGTTCATGGACGACCGCCGCTGTGGACGTGTTGATTTGTGGTGTTCTCGACGACAACAAGCAAACTGGACAAACAGCTCCTCTGCTTTTGCTGTCACGCCTGGAATGGTTGCTGCTCCGACTAGGGCTGACGGGTGCTACTGAGGTAGACGGTCGACTCGTTTCGTTTGCTCGTGCTTGCTTGCCGTTAAAGCTAATGGTGTTGCCTGCGTATGCGCCAATCCCGTCGGGCTACTGCCGCTGTGGGGGGGGGGTAACGTTCTGTGTGGCACGGTAATACACCGTGTGTACATATGCCGCCAGCCTGTGTAAGCTTTTGTCAAGCCTGTGAGCACTACACTGGCACCGCGTTTTGTTCGCGATACACGCCGCCTCGAAATACACCGCAAGCGTTCAGGAGTAGAAACGGTGACAAAATTCATGGCGATACTTGGCAGAAGCGTAGGACTTGTTACCCCGGTAGAGATGGGGTCGAAGGGAAAGGACCGCGTTGAGGAGCAACAAACTCCAACTCCGTGGACAAGATCTTTATTTTGGGAGGAGATTCGATGTCGTCCGGGCGCGCTCTTGGCTCATGGTTGCGAAGCCTGTGTGGCAGCATCGACGGTCTATGGGACCTGTGTGTCCCTGAATAGTACACAGACTCTGTCGGTGTGTGGTGGTCCAACCCTGCGCCTCGCGTGCATCCATATTGCACCGATCCACCCAAATTTCGGCTTTTAACTTTTGGTAATCTGGTCAACAAACACACAACTTACGACACTGGTACTACGCCGCCCTTTGGGCTCAGTTACGCTTCACTTCTTGGTCACCCCCGCCCTCTCAAAATAATTCACTCCTAGGAACATCTTGTACAGCTCTGCCCACACGGCGGGGTCTTTCAGGGTGCCTGCCACCGACTCCCTCGCTCGGCACTTGTCGATCCACGCCACAAGCGCGGGGACTTCGATGTCGCCCAGAGACCACCCCTGCCGAAACATGCACAGCAGAGGAGGGAACCGGATCAAGGTGAGCGAATACAAAGGAGCGAGGGGGATTTCTTCCTGGTGGGGCGGAGACAGGGTTGTGCAGTCAAGTCAAAGCTTGAATTTGTTCAGCACTCCGGTTGAGGAAGAAAGGCCAGTGAACAGCAGTTCCGATGAAATTTCATTCCCCAAAACATGCGCAGTGCGCGACCATGTCTTGAAACAAAGAAGCTTTGCCTGTGAGAGACCACAGCCAACACGCCTACGCGAGACCAAAACCAACGCCTAATGCATGAACTCGTTGATAATCCTGCCCGATAAAGGCTCACCACTGGCCTCGATGTGGCGCCCCAAAGGTCGATGAGGTTCGATCTACTTGTACAAGGTGCTCGGAGGCGTGTTGTTGCATGCGATATTTTTCCGTTGAGAAAAGGAATCTTGCGCAGAAGCATGCTCCACAGCCACACACGCAAACAGAGTGCTCCACAACCCAAACAAACGCAAAAATCATCCGAGCTACAAAAACAAACGAAACACAGATAATCTCACACTACCAATCACACCAGTAATTTATTGTTGCCAAATCAAATCTGCAACATGTCGTGTCAAAGCTTTGACATACTCGGAGCAGCAACGCAACCCAAGTCTGAGCCCATGCTACTAAAAGAGCCCAGCCCAAAACAAATATATTCAATGAATAGGCAAAAACTGGGCTGCTGATCTTCTTGCATTCACTGTAACGACATCTCCTTCGACAGCGGTTATACCTCAATCGGGTCGCCTTCTCTGTCTTTGTATGCAAATGTTATCAAAAACAAACCAACCTTGAAGGGCTCGAGGGTTGCGGCTATTCGCTCGAGGAAAGGGAAGTAGGCGACGTCCGCGAGAGTCATGCGCCCCCCCCCCGCCTCCCCGCACAACCAGCCGCAGGCCTCCCCTTCCCCCGCCGAAGCTGCGGCCCAGGCATCCAGCGCCTTGAGCTCCTTCTCCAACTTCTCGCGCTTCTCCGCCTCTTGCCCCTGCTCTCGCCAGGCAGGACAGACAGAGAGAGAGAAGGAAAACATGTCAACAACGGCGGCGACAAACAGGGTTGGTGCCTCTGACTGGCCGTCCTAGGACAACAAGTTGGTTCGGTTGAAGTCACGCGTGCGGGATGGTCAGACCAGAGAAAGGCGGCAACTGTAAGAGGGAAAACGAGCGCACGCAGCGGGAAAAAGTCCGTACTTCACAACAGCGCCAGCCACCGACCAAAATCCAAGTTGGTACCCCCCCGCTCCCGCCCCGCGTCATGGAAACGACATGGGTTATTTCTTCACGCCAAGGTGGGCGTCACATCACCCCGAGGGGGGGCGCCACCTGACCTCGTCCTTGTTGCTCAGATACGTGAAGTATGCAGTGACGAGGTCGTTGCTGCGACTGGCGACTATCCGGACCTTCGCCTTGTCCGCGGGGGACGCTGGCAAAAGCGGGGATGGGTCGTATTCTCCCCCCGGCGGAAACTTCTCGGCCAGGTACTCGTTCACCACCAGAGATTCGTAAATCTTTTCAAACAGAAAACGGAACCAAGACAGAGGCGAAGTGAGGGGCTGCATGACAGGCGGTAGTCCAATCTGCGCTGAAGCTGACGCGGAGGGATACGGTCTTGGAAGCGAGCGTGAACGTGCTCAAGAGCACGCGAAGGGTGACGGAGAACTTGAAAGGGATTTGGAAGGGGATGCTCCTTACTCGCATGGAGGAAACGCGTCGTTTCGAGTGTTCCTTCAATAAACAAGAATCACGCGCACTTTCTCTCGAGTCAGAGGCAGGCGTATAACGAGATAGATGGCCTTTCCATTATCCGCCAAGCCACCTTTCGTGGCAAAGCCGCGATATGTCCCACACCTAAGAAACCAGAGAAATATCGTACCCCAACCCACGGGTCACACGAAACTCGACACGTCTTTCTTGTTGATGACCGAAGGAGTTCGATACGCTTGCGGCACGGCACAGAATAAAACCGGTCCGTAATAAGCCGTGGGTCGCTCGAAGGTAGGCAGCTGCCATCTCTCTCTCTGAAGTACATATCAGGAAGCCTCTACACCCAGCCCCTTATCTTCATCCCTTCCAGGAGTTCGCCCGACCGAACGCCGTATGAGCTCGTCACAAACGACTTCACGACCTTGAATACTCAATCATGGGGAAACCTTCATCACCATCGTCTTGGGGACGCTGCAGATCTACTGTCCTTTGGAACACTGAAGATCTAGCCGCCACAAAGAAAAACTCAAAAGTCTCGAATGCGTACGCAGGCGAAGAACTCACTCACCACGTCGTCACCGCAGACGATGGTCGGGACCTTTCCCAACGGGTTTAGCTTCAGGAACCACTCTTCGCGGTTGTCTTTTCCGAGCTCTGTCGTGCCACAACAGGCCGCGCACGGGGACGGCGTAGCACAGCACGGCAGGGGAAGAGAGCTGTAAGGAAAACGCTCGTGCCAGGCGAACATTCCGTACCAAATATTCAACTACGAACCACCGCTGGGCAGCCGGTGAAAACGCTTCGCTTTTCCAAAAGAAACAAGCGGCGTGTGGCACCACGCAATCGGTATGTGGTATGGTTGCACTGTTCTAGTTGATGGGGCGGTTTCTGTACTTCTTCGCGTGCGCACGTGGCAAACGCCCTCAATATATTACGCACGTTTGTGGGCGATGAGACTGGGCGGTACACAAAATGTCACAAAAGCCCATGAAAAAGTATACCGGGCTACAGAAGAAAGGCGCAACAACTCGCACAACAAACGTTCAAGCCCGTCTCCTTCGCTGCTACTTTGGACATCAATCGCCGATGCCAGCCAACAACTTTATTGTCGTGGCATCCGCATGCATACGAAGAAGAAAACCATGCGGGCTACCGAACTCCTGGCATACGCCCCAAGCGCAAACCAGCTTGACATAGGACCTCGGGGGGTTTTGGATAGAGGCATTTGTTGACGCGGGGCAAGCTTACCCATGGCGTGGAACTTGAACGGCACGCCTAGCTCCCTGGCAGCGATCCTACCCACCAGCGGCAGCAAGCGGACAGACATAACGGACCGATATTGCGTGTTGAGTGGGGGTGATACGAAGGGCTTGCAAACCCGCCAATGAATAACATCGCTGAAAATGCCGAGACTGTTCAAATGATTTGAGGTTATAGGGGTGGTCACTGATCGAAAGTGACGTTCGGGCAAGAATCAAAACGAGTCGCCCCATGCAACCGCTCAAAAAGATTGAGAGCCCTCACGTTTCACGGCGCCATCCCTTTGGGTCTAGGCTGGACTGTCATATATATATTTTTTGCGCAATAAAAAAGAAATGAGAGCGAGAGCGAGCGGGAGAGAGAGAATTGCAGAGAAAGACGCCAGCGTACTTGTGCACACGCGACAGCTATCTCCACCTGTAGGCCATGAGGGAAGCCAGCGACAGGGTGGTGGTCACAGACAGGGTTGTAGAAGGGTTGATGGGTGGTCGCGCTGCGGTTAGTAGGGCAGGTTAGTTGTGTATTTCGAAATGATCAGTAGTCTAGCTGCCTCAACAAGTCTATTTTCGGTATATTGTAAATGATCAGTCCAGAGAGGGTGAGTGACCAGTGAAGTTCCATAGCTGGTACTTGTACTTATGTACTTGTCTGTTCTCTGCCCTCACCCCGAATGTGGCCTGCCAGCATTTTAGAGCTCCTGCGTTTTTCAAACAACAAGCACACCCACCAGCAGACACCTCGTGGTTTCTTAGGTTCGGGAAAGGGTATGTGTGGCGACTAGGAGCGTGGATGTGTTGCTGATTTCTTTTACGCGTCTACAGCACTAGCTGCTGACACGATGACTGCTTCATCTTGGGAACGATTTTTCAAGTTGTTAGGAGATGCAGCATACCACACGATATCCTCGATATCTGGGCTTCCGCAGGGCTTGCAATACCCCTCCCTTTTGCTGCCCTCTGCTCGTTGCAGCAGTGGCGTTCTACGTTCGGGCGAGGATGGGTATGTGTGGTGCTACGAAAGAACACACATGTATGTATTTATGTATGCACACACGTACATGTACAGACGTTTGAGAGATTCATGATTTGGCAATGATTGGCCCCATTCCCGAGACCTTGATTTTAGCCGCCGTCACTGACGTCTCTTCATCGGTCGGCCGGTAAGCGCGGGTGCTAATGATCTAGACACACCCACCTATGGACTTGCCAATAACCGGCGCGAAGGGCGGCAGGGCGGCAACTCCACGACTTGCCACTACACCAGCATTTGCAAATGATCAATCAATGATCAGTCAGAATGCCTGAAGCCTCATAGGGGACGAGTTCTTGTGAAATGCAACGCAACAGCAGTTGCTCCGAGAAAGCAGGGTTGTGGATGATGGTCCAACTCTTTCCCAAAGCACTCTCCCCGGCTGAAATTCCATGCAAGACTACGGAAGTTATTACGTGTCCATTTTACAATACTGTGTGAACGCGACAGGGGTCAAAAAGGTTCCCACACCAGGCGGAAATCTCCAAGTGAGCTCGCAGGCGGGCACATGGCATCCAGAAAAAAACAATAGCCCGGCGGACTGTATACACAGCCCAACTCAGCAGTATTGCCCGCCTGCGTTCGGTCGCGAGTCGCTCCAGCGCACCGAAGGCACGACCCCCCGCCGACGGCGAACCTGCTGTACCGATGCCCCAACATGCTGCATGAACGCTTTGAATTCCGAAAGGGACACAGGCATAACGATGCACTGTTGTTCGAGTCTACACTGCACGCCAATCCATGCCATGCATGTGTGGGGAGAAGACGATGGACCATCCCGGCTGGATTCGTCCCGCCACCGACTAGTTGATCGCAGGATTTTGATTTTTATCATTTTCTGCAGCTTGAACTGCATCTATGTTGTTTCAGCTGGGCAGCACAGCATCGGAGGGCAGCGGCATTTATCTTCCAGGGTTCTGGATAGAAGGGCGGCCTCCAACGTTTGCGGCGTCTATTGCACACGACTGCCGTTGTCAGGGCGAAGGTGAGGCGATAACTATGAGCCATCACATGTCGCCAGCCAGCTCTATCGTTCTCACCGCATGCAAACACCGACAAACTGCACTGCGACTCGTGCACGCCCCCCTCAGCAACCTGCATAGCACATAAACCAGGCCATGCTTACCATGTACGTTGCGCGTAAGGGCACTTGTCACTGCTGTACAGCGTGAAAGCTGGTTCGGCACCGCCACCATCGGCGGACATTTTCGTAGCAGCAGCAGCAGCAGCAGCGGGGGAAGCACGGGTAGCAGGAGTTCCTACAGCAGCGACAAAGCCCGACGCCGGGGAATTGAGCGCAGCCAACCCGGAAGCCGCCAGGAGGAGAGTCGTAGACATGTGGGGCGGGCGGTGACACACGTGGAGGGAGAGAAGCGGACGAAGGACGTGTAGGTATGGCCGGCAAATGTGGCTGCGTGTCAGAGACCGTCAGAGCGACCAATAGACCAAAGAAAAAGGTTCAGTGTTCGAACCAACATCCTGCAGCTCTCTTGAACACCCTCCAGGCGCGGCCACCGCGCCACCGCGGTACGACACCAGCGACTCTGGTCAACATACACACGCGCTACCATGCCAAGCTCCACAGGACCGAGGATGGTCTCCTACGCTGCCGTAGCTCTGACCACGCTGCTGCTGCGGTGCTCGGGATTCACGATGACGGCTGCCCCGAAGGGTCCTCCAACGAGCGCGAGCAGAGGGGACTTCTTGAAGAGCGCAGCGATTGGCATCCTTGGAGCCGGCGTCGGAGTATCGGCGGCAAGCGTCGCGGTCGAACGGCCGGTGCTGGAGAGTGCGGAAGCGGCGGATCCCTTGGTGGAGACATGTGAGGCCTTAAGAGTGATGCCAAGAGACAGTGGTAGAGACGGAGAGAGCGTGAGAGCAGGGTACACAACGATGATGAATGTGCTGGTTCGGATCGATCATGTTTGCCGACTGACGTGTTGCAAAGTGTCTGTACTGCCGTCAGGGCTTGCCCTGGGGCGAGCAAAGGGGAAGAGTGGGTGTGGATTCGCAATACGCGTCGTGGTGATTTGAGGAACTTGTTGTGGCCGGCCTGTTAACTTGAGGAGAGGAGACAAGGAGAGAGAGAGCAAGACTACTCTATGAAAAAGCAAGCCATTTTGGATTCAACCATCGGCGCGAAGCTGCACGAGGCGCACCACATATACCGTTGTTCCCGCCGGTTACATGAAGAGGTTCAGGGCGAGGGTTATCGCTAATCGCGTACAGACGTCTAGGGTGCAGTCTTAGCATCTTTTTGTAGAAAGGCTGTACATGAATCGGAAACTGCGCTTTGACCTGGTGCATTTTCGAAACGGCACGCCACAAAATCTGACAGCGACTTACACCCCAACCGTTACATTTTCGAGATAATCTACCCAGCGAGCACTTAGACAACAATGGGTTATGACGTCGGAATTCCACGTGTTTCGATCAGGCTGGTAAGATACGGCTGTAAGTGGCATCGCAAGGCGCAAAGTACACCGATGGATATCGACCTTACTACATAGTCGTGACGTGCTGTAGCCGACGATTGCGTGGCTGCTCTTCTCGTCGTGGTATCTGCGCGGAGGAATGGGGTGGCCGCAGTCACAGCTTTGGGTGAGTATTTGAGTTCTGCATGCTCAGACGCACGAGTCTGCGCAACAGTTGTTGGTTCAACCTCAGAGACGTGTGACATGAATGGTCACCCTCGTTCTAAGGCCCAACCTTAAGGCCTGTTCAAACGTTAAAATTGCACCTAAATTGAGGCCCTGCAAAAAATAAGTTGCGGGGGGGTGCCGGGGGCCAAGACGCCGATTGGTCACCAGGAAAAAACACGATGAGGCTTTCTCTGCCCGTAGAAGCGGGACTTCGATATTGGGTGCACCAAGAACAATTGCAAATCGAATTGTTTTTTGCTGACTCGAAGTACCCGTGTTGCACTGCACCCCTTTTGCACCCCCGGTGATGAGCTGAATTCGTGTTGACGTTACCCTGACTGGACCGCATGTGACACACTGGCCGTGCTGTACCCACACGCATTGCCCACTGCCCGTCGCTCGCTGGGAAATAGCTGTATTGCAATGATTCTGTGAGCGCGTCAACTTTTCGCGCTGGTTGGGTTGCTGTGGAGGTTGCTTTCCAATATGTGCAATGTCAAAAGTCCACGGCCGGTTGTGTGCAGCGAGACAGTCCAAACAACAGCTGTAGAGCAAGCCTGAGGAGGAGGCTTTGGGCCGCTGACACCGCTTGCTGATGCTTAGCCTCGTTTGTGGGCTGATATTTTTACAGCTCCCATGTGGTGCATGTGGTCTATCGCTCTACCCGGTTGGTCACCACGTCACCTCGCGGCAGCGATGCCGCCGCGTTTGGGTGTTGCTGAACCTCGATGTGTCAAAACTTCGTTGAAACGACGCAAGCCCTTTTCGCTCCAAAACCCAATCAGGTCTCCCAAATTGGGTCGTCAACTTAGGTGAAAATTTGTAACGTTAACACAGATCCTTACCCACGTTCGATGGATGAACCATGGATGATGACCGCAACATCAATTGATGGCATACACCCCCCTCCCCGCCTGCAGACTGGGGGAACGGCTGCTTCTGGCATGTGCAGCATGAGATGATCAAGGCAGAGCAGGCTATCCTCGGCAGGTCCGTGATATGTTGACGTGCTTGCCTCTATTGTGACTGGCCCCGATCTGACAGTTTGCGTTTCCACAATTCGTTTGTTCCGCCACCGTTGACTTCTACCTACCTCCAATGTGTTTGATTGCCTTACCCGTCTTGCAGCCATTTATTCCCAACCAGTACGAGACTAATGGTTTACGTGTTCTGTTGCTGTGGCCCTTGCCCGGTGAATAGCCTGGTGTCCATTCAAACCCGACCGAGATGCACGAACTATAGGGGTCCTAGCCGACGTGGATGCTGCAGTCCCTACACATACAATCAAGATCGGGACACCCGTGCACTTTCCGCCTGCTTTACTTCCTCTACATCGCCCTGTAGGTCCACCGATGAGCTGACTTCCTACGCGGGCTACGGTGGGGCGAAGAAAAACTTCCAAGGGGACAAGCTGTGTTACCACAACATGCGAGGGATCGGCGACTACGGCAAGGCCGGGGCCGCGGAGGTGGGTGCGATTTGTTTACACATCAAACGCATTACTCGGAGGTCCATCGGTGTTCACCCCTCTGCGCTGTTTCAACAACTTCAACTTAACCAGGTGTTTGATTCATAGTCGTGCGCGGCGATCAGCGTAGCTCCATCATGAGATCCTGTCGTGAAAGAGGGTGCTTGAGGACAAGCGAACACACGTGACAGTCGGAGGCTGTATCAGCCTCCGAGAGGTTCCGATTCGAAAAAGCACTGCAAGCTTTTCATGGCTCACTTTAACAAACACTAACCATCGCCGTATGAGGTGGAGAAGCTCAACGTTCGAGCGCCGATCGTCTTCGTCGTCGTACCGGGGCGTGTAAATCGGTAAATGTGTTCTGGCGGTCTCTCCTTGTTTCTCACTCTCTGAGTGTTGCGACACGATATGCAACTTTTGTGATCCCGACACGTGCTGCCGTGGCTGTGGGCCAGGTCGTGTCCGTGACAATTCCTTCGTCGAAATTGCCCGAGTTTTCGAAGGCGTACTTCGACATGTTCGTAAAATACGACAACGGCGCCGGGCGAATTTTCATGGATCGGCGGGACCCTCAGGTCAGACAGGGAGATAGATCGACAGACAGATACATGCACACGAGCTCACGCTGTTATTGCTGTGAATGGGTCGCGCAGATGTTTTGAACCCACCCGGGTACCTGGCGCTCGTTTCTGCGGTACAAAATGCTTGTGATGATATCTTTTCGCCGTCGCTTTTCCCTCCAGCATCTGTAGATTGATCACTCGTCCCTTCATGATTCATTGGAGTATTGTTTTCGTTGTGTCCAGGATCGAGGAGGGGAGTATAGGTCTCTGCTGGGCGTGCCGGGTGGGCTCTCGGGGCCACTGGCAGATCCCATCAAGCAAGAGGCCGCCGCGCGGGGGCTGGCGCTGAGGGAGGGGAACGGAGGCGATCCTGACACTCTCATGAGGAACACGGTGAGTGGGACGGCAGCACTGCTTGTTGGTCGTCTGATCTGTTGTGTGCGTTCGTTCATTTTGCTGCCGATGTAGAGAAACGGCCAGGCGGCGATCACGACCGCGACATCATGATCCCACCTCATCTTCGACACGTGTGTGCGTGTGTGTGTTATTTGGTTTGAAGGTATTTGTCATGGACACGGCGACGTTCCCGTTCTTCAAGGGCGAGATTTACCACCAGTTCCACAACGACATGTCTGAGGACTACGGCCGCAAGTACAACAACCTCCGGAAGCAGTACGCCGAGGAGGGCACGATGCAGGAAACTGGCTGCCCCGAGAAGTTCATGTAGTACGAAGAAGCATCGCTTCGCTTTGTTTAGAGAGAACCACACGAAACGAATAGCCCCCTTCGGCGAACCCGCAGCCTCGAATGCGATGGGTTGTTCAATCGGTGTAATGGTGCGGTGCAACGGCTTGATTGCACGGGCAGATAGATACATGCGGTTGTCGTTAGTGTTTGGGGGCTGAAAGCACTTGCGTTCGAACTTACCCAAAGTCTTGGGCCCTGCTCAGGCGAGGTTTGGTGTGAGTGCGCTCCTCCTCAGCTCAACTCCTCGGCCATGTGTGGCCCAAGCGTTATTGCGGGTAGATGCTGTGTTCTCTTCTGTTCGGTGCCTTCCAGTTCGGTAAAATGGGAGTGGCGAGCAGGAGGAAAGCCCCAGGGTTACCATGGGGGAGTGAATCGTGTGGCAGAGTTAACCGTCAAGAAGTTCGCTGCTCGTTGGGTGTTGTTCTAGAAAGATAGTTGTTACTGTGCAGGCGGGTATAGCATGTATTGCTATTGCAGTATTTCCCGTGGAGCCGAAAATGACGTGACACGTTTAGGAAGCAGCAGTAGAGGTTGAGAAGGTCAAGATACAGGAAACCAACTTGAGATTGCAGAAAGATTATTATTTTTGCGTTTGTTTACCCTCGTCTTGTGTACCTTGCCCAATAGCCGTTGTCAACCCACACGAGCGTCAACGCCCGATGACTCAATTTGAATGACCTTGCCTAGGCTCCTGGACTGAAGAGCAAGGCCGTGCAGGTTTGACCAAGTCTCAACAGGGTGCCCTCGGGGGGGCCGTGAAAGGCATCTACTGCTGTAGTTTCCACCACGCCGCAGCGGAAGCTGCGTGTGCGTTTGTTTAGCGTGCGTGGTGTACGCAAGTTTGTTTTTTGGGGTGCGGGCGGGTTTCGCAAGAGCACGTGAAGGGCGGAAGACGTTTTCTCATCCACTAGATGGTTGGAATATCGCCTAGTTAAGCGCCCTCTGCAGACCGGGGCAGTCCCTCGGTGCAGTCTCTGATCAGGGTTGGAGTATGGCAGAAGCCGTTGTCCGATGGTGTTGCCGAAAAGTTTTAACATCATTTCTTCCGTGATCTCTCCAGCAATAAACAGTAGTAGAGGACAGTCGGACACCGAATCTCTATTGGTCAGACTGGTCTCAAGCTACACCTGAAGGCACTACGACAAAAAAGACCTGACCGGAGTCCCACCACGTTACTGGCAACTGGTAATACAGAGGTGCTTGAAAGATAAATGTATGTTGCGTCGTACGCATTGTAGGAGCTAACGAGCACATACCAGTCCAACATCAGCATCCAGGAGATAAAGGGGAAATGAAGCGCGTTGAACGTCAGCCCCGTTCCTAGGTGCAGCTCGACCAAAATATGTGCAGTATGGATGAATAGAAATGCAGTAGGTACGCTTGTCTGACGAGAACCGCAAAAACGTACTGTAACTCGCTGTGTTTAACCTGGAAACCATTTCATAAAACACGGTTGTGGTTCATTGCTACAGTATTGGTGCCCGGACTCATATCCACCCGTGCATGGAAAACTCTCTCATTCTCTCTCTCTCTCTCTCTCTCTCTCTCTCTCTCTCTCTCTCTCTCTCTCTCTCTCTC